>VZTT01061990.1:127915-146568 GCA_013400855.1 Buphagus erythrorhynchus
GAGTGGTATTGAAATGCAGCCTTCAGGTCCTCACCCTGAGGAGAATAATAGAGAAGCACTTTTCTTTTGGCTTTCCAGCCCTCTGAAATTTGGAACTACCCTGCAGAATTAAGATAATACTTTCAACTTTTTATTTTATTGAAAGTCAAGGCAGTGGCTAAATGGACATGTGTGTGCGTGCTCCCCTCCTTCTCTCCCCCCACCCCCGCCAGAATATTTCTGAAATGCTTAAAAGTGGAAAACACATACCCTGTTCCTGTGTTCCTTTGCATTTATCTTGGGTAGATGGTGTTTGCCTAATACTGTGAGTTGCTCTGCCAGAGGTGAAACAGAGGCTTAAACAATTGTAGTAGGCTCAGTATTGGTATTGCTCCCTAAGTGTTTGTGATAGCCACTATCTTCCTCACTCTGGCTGTGGCAGTTGACCTTCTGAAGGCTTCAGGTTGAAAAGAGTGATTCCAGCCCTCATCAAGAGCTGGCTGAAACCTGCAAGGAGTAGCATATTAATGGGACAAGGCTGGGATTGGGAATTTTGTATGACTGTGGCATCAAAAAGTAATTTCTCCACAACAATATCATCAGAGGACTGTGCAGGCTGTAGTATTTGCCCTGTCAGAGCAGGTGGTTGTTGTTTTAGAGCTTCTCACAAGGAAAAGTGTGGTCAGAATGACACTTTTTTCTACATATGATTTTAAATGACCACTTTGCTCTGGGCCCAAAGCAGCCCTGATCAGGCCAAGGCGTGATGCTGGAGAAATTGCTTCCAGCTGCAGTTTTTTCCTCCCACTTGTGCTGTCCTCCAGCTGCAAATTTCAGTGGGGCCATGACCTCAATGTGTATTTTAAAAAATATGTGGAAAATAAGCTTTCAGTTCTCTTCGTTGCTAAATGGGCTGCCTCTTGCAACTCTATTAAATGGGAAGATATGGCAGGCTTATTGACCCTATAATAAAAGCATGATGTAAATTTCATATAGTCTTTAAAGGGGATGACAAAGAGACAATGGATAAATTTTGTATTTTGGGACACAATATTTTCTTTCTAATTATTTAAAGTTCAGTATGTCATCTTAATTAATGCATTTTTCTTGCATTTTAGTTGTTGGCCTGCAGGCAATTTCTTCTAAAATTAATTGGATTAATCACTCCAGAAATCTCAATTGGATGATCACATATATACTAAACATTTTTAGAAACAAAGATTGGTCTAGCATTTGGATTATGTTGCCAATAAACTTGGCACACCACTGTACAAGTATTTTTAGGTATCTATCAGAGATTTCCTGTTCTGTGCTCAACTATCCTGCAGGACCTGCCACAAAGCATCAAACATGTAGGATTTAGAAATCATCTAATACTTCCCATGTGTGTACATAGATTTGAGTCAGAAAAACCGCAGGAAGCTCACCTCTGAGAAAAAAAAGCTTTCCAACTAGGTTGCTGGCCCAGAATAACGGCGGGAGACATGACATTCATACCTCTTGAAATATTTATCTTAGCTTTTTCTCATCAAACATTGAAGATACAGCTGCACCACATATGGGTCAATAAATAAATATTGTACTTCAGGCAAAATTCTGTTGTTTCCTTAATCTTTTCCTAAACTTCCCTTTTTTCCACTTGCAGAGAGTTACCCAGTGCAGCGAAACCAGTTCATTAAGCCAAGCTTTCAGGCTATCCAGCCTTTCACAGGTGTGAGAGATAAACCAGCTGCTACATCCCTTCCATGGATAAACTCAGGGTCCATAGTATAACACCGGACAGTGTTTCTGCAAAGGAGGATGCCTAAAACAGGAATTGCTGTGAGAGTGGAACTCAAATGGAAGTTCCCAGTATGACTTTACTGTAGTCTTCCTCCTTGACATGGTGCACCCAAGCAGAACACCAGAAAATACATGGCAAATTTCATTAAGAACCTTTGGAACACTTTATTAGAATGCTTTTATTAGGTAAGTAGGTCTCACTCTAAAGGCCTCTTAATTAAGAACAAGTATGATTTTAAGTGATATCCATTCCCAAATTTATTGAGCTGCTTTCAGTCTTTTCCTTTGAAGCTTGCTCCCTTACTTACTCTTTTAAAGTATCATTTTTGACAGCCTTTTTAATCAACTTGTCTGTTAACTTCATCTCAAATGTCCTGAGTTTAGCTGTACTCTTTATTCTTGTAACTGTTTTTTCTCTTCTTATTCCTTTTAAATATATGCTGATTGCTAAAACATTGCTGTTTTCTCCAGCCCTGACTATATCTTATTATTCTGCATTTTTTTCTTTAAACTTACCTTTTGGCAGTTATGACTCCAGTACCAAACACAGCACTCCAGGAACTTCCCAGGCCAGAACGTTATGTCTTTCTTTTTAACTGTTACGCTTTTGCAAGCACCATGGTATATAGTCCCATATCAGGGACTATGAGGGAAGCTCACACCCTGTTTGCATTTCAGTCTTCAGAACTGACTTTCTGTAAGTAAATTTATTTCCTCGGATTCAGATTTCATATTTATATAATGGTAATTATTACTATGCTTCCAGAATTTTTAATAATATTCCATAGAATAAGGAGTGGTTAATTATCTCCTATAATTATAGCATACTTGGTTACCTGAAACCAGAGAAAGAGGTGGCACTTAGTCTAATATTTTTAAAGATGAGTTATTATTTACCTCCCACTATCCCTTAAAATAATTTGTCTGTTTTAATAATCTTGTCAGAAGGTGCTGCTCACCTCTTGGAATGGACATAAACTAAGAATCACCCACCTCTTCTGGCTAATGTTACATGGACTCCCAGTGCAGTCATTTGCATTCATGATTTCTGACTTCATAAATCTGATGGAGACCCTAGTGGCATGACTCAAAGTCAAAGAAAAGTCTAAACCTGTATTCTAATCTATTGTATTCTCAAACTGAGGTTGCACAAGAGACCAGGTAGCAGACAAATGGGTTCAAATGCTATAGTTTGACAGAAACTTTTCCTTCCACTGGCTCATAACTCAGATGCTTTTACTAACTGACTGCCTTAGAAAAGCATGTCTGATGAAACATTTCTGGGCATTGTTTCTGTCCCACCTCACTCTCCTCTGAAACAAATGACTGTGTAAAAATAATCTTTTAGACTTACTGCAGAGAATCAAAGACTTGAACTTGGTGCACTGCTGTGAAGGCACATCAGTGGTCATCCAGAAAATACAAACAAATCATTGAGTCTGAAAACTCATGTATCAAAAGCAGTTTGCTTCAATTCCACAGGCACATTCTTTTCCTTCTGAAATTCTGAAAACTTCAGGCTTCAAAAGCTGAAACTTGAAATGTATTTTCCAAATATTTGTAATAAAATTACAAAAAGAGGCATCCCATGTCTCCAGCAGAATGATAGCACTTGCATCATGATGTAAATCAACTGTGAGTTAGGCTTGAGTTTCTCTTCAAAATGAAGGCCCTGATCACAGCTTTATTGACAGCTTTCTAGTCTGAGACTTGGTTTGACATGTCACACAGCTTGCTTAGAGAATGATAGAAAATTAGGATTGGAAGAGGCTTCTGGAGGGCATTTGATCTAACTCCATGTTCAGATTGGGGTCAAATGACATTCCTCAGGGCCCTTTCCAACTGTGCTTTGAAAGGTTTGTGTATCTTGGAACGATATGTGATGTCCAGAAGGGCTCCTGCACGAGCTAAATGTTTATGCAAAGCATATTCATCCAAACTGTGAAGTCCAGAACAAACATTGCCCTTTGCTTAGGAAAGAGATTTGGATGAGTCAGCTCTTAAGTTCGTAAAGGTTCATTAAAAGGGGATCTTAAAACTCAAAAAGGAACAGAGCTCAAAAATCTGGGTTACCCTGACATTATTTGTTGCATAGGTTAAAGTGTCTGACATTGTCACTGTGGACAAATGGCCATTTACATAATTATAATGGTCACCCATGGAAAAGTCAGGGATTTTTTTCCCCTGGGCATCTCTTAGAGACAGTTGTACTTTGAGAGAAGTTATGCACTCTGCATGGGCAGAACAGAACAGAGCTTGAGTCAGGTAACACTTTCATTGCCAGCCTCTGGACTAGCCCAGTGAGCTTTTCAAGAGCAGGAAGATGATTTGCATTGTCTTCCTCACTCTCTTTTTTTTTCCTTGGGCTTTCGGCCCAGGCTTTCAGCCAATACCTGAAGAAGTTAGATATACTCTCTCTGGCTCAAAATTTACCTTTCCCATGCTGAAGTACAAATCATTCTCATCTGACATCACTGAAACTCAATGGATGACCAGGAATGTCTGTTTTTTCCCTCTTTCATTCTTGTCTTATCTTCCCAATACACATCATCAGCTTTAACCCATATTGCCTACCTGATACTTCTGGTCCACTATGTAGACACAGAGGGCATGAGGGGATGTCTAACTACCTTTGAATATTAGTACAAAGCCCAGCACACTGAGCTCTTGGGAGTTGGTGCAATTTAAACAATAAAAATAAATAACCACATAGGAAGAAATGCCAGGTTGGAGTGAGGGGTGTTTCAAGCCCACTATACTCCCATTTAATTGAGCTGAAAAAGTTTTGAGACATGTTTTTTTGCTAGTAGGACAATTAAGAAACCAGTGATTTAAAGAGAATCTCAAAAGTTGTTAAATTTTACGGTGGCAGCAGAAACAATATCCTGAAGCCAAAATTCATCCTGTTCCCAGATTATGATGGCACTCTCATACATTTCTTCTGCTCCCTAGGCTAAGGCCTGCCCTGCAAAGGTCTCACAAATGGCTAGAGGACCAGGGCTAATAGTTTCAGAAAAGTCTACTGGGAAATCATCCTACTGCTGCTTGTCCAGTTCTTGCAAAGGGTTTTATGGAGAAAAATTGTTCCTCAAATTCCAGCAAAGGACTAGGAGTGAAGTCTCCCAGTGAGATGATCCTTGAGCTAACTTCTCCCCAAGGATAATCTGGCTGGAGTAAAAAACTGTCTGGCTGCTAGGTGAGAAAAGCCTCCAAAGATGTTTTCTCTCCCTGGGAGACAGGAAGTTTAATTGTTCTTAACCATATAAAAACATAAATGAAAAAGCCCAAACCCATATTTATACTAATATTTCTTTGGCTCCTCAAATAAATTATAGCTAAAGAAAACTTTGCCCTATAGGCATGGACAGATGATTCAAAATGTAATAGCATTCTTTTTATTTGGCACTTTACAGCCACAAGGTGTCATTCCTTACTCACAAGAAGAACTAGTGGCTGGTATACTGCTCTCAAGCAGAGCTGAAGCAAAGTTTATAGCTTCTCCAGGAGAAAGAGCAGTTAGGGAAAAAGGGAATGAAAACCCAGTAAATGCAAAGGGCAAGCATAAAACTCAACTGCAAAATCTTCTCCTTTCACCTTGTGAGGAGATCACTTACATGCTTTGTAGTATTAGATACACAGCTCTTCTGCATAGCTAATGAATTACATCAAAAGTCAATTCCATTGTTATTTTCCTGCAGTATTTCAGTTTTGATGAGATATATTAAAAAGTTAGACTCTTCTCAACATGTTTCTGTTTAATAAAGATGTGAAAAAGATCAGCAAAAACCAAGAAAGCTTTAGAGACACATCCAGAAACACTTAACACTTCAGAATAACAAGTGACAGAAAAAAAAACCAGTGACAAAAAAGGAAAACTCAGGCTTTCAAAAAGCTCAGCATTTACGCCCTGTTAAATAGCCAGATTTTTCAACTGTGCTTCAGTAATGAAACACCTTCTTGTCAACTGATGCTTTATAAACAGCATTTCTGTCCTCAGAAATCCTACCAGAGCACTAGCAGTCCAGCTGAAATATAGCAAAGACATATTTCCCTTTTACCATAGCTAATGGACATTGCATTCCTTCTGGGTTCCGCGGTGAACTCCATGTGCTCCGAGTGGCAGTTCAGCATTTAAGTACCGACAGTGAGTGCGGGCAGGAGACAATAGCACTGATTTGCCGAAGGGGAAAAATACAAATTACATGGCACGTGTGATTTAGTGGCATTCTGAACTGTCTCTTTCTGTGCTGCTATGGATTTTTCCCCCTGTAAGATTGTGTCTGAATATGCATGAATTTATGTTCCATGGTGTCATATTAGGGAGGAGGCTGTCCTTTTGATCTTCTTAGGGGATTTCTTACACATTTGGAAAAAGCTGTAAAGGGGAGAAAATTTTTTCTGTCCAGTCCTCAGCAAAATAGTCTCTTAGTGCATTCACACTCTGAATATTGATTAACCATGGTGTGTTTTCACTTGAGTAGGTATCTCTAGATCTTAGTTAGTCGTTAGTGCTTTTCATGCCTCTTAACACCCCTCTGCAGCACTGGCCACCAGCAGCTCTGCTGGCTTCATTGCAGTGGGTGAGGGTTAGAGCCACCAGATAGAGTGAGCTGTCACTTAGAGCATCAGCTGATGGCCACACGGTCACACAGGCGCAGCCGGAGCCTGCAGCTTGTCAGCACGACCCTCGATTACTAGCGTCATTCCAGCTTAAAGTGGAAGAAAGCCAGCTCAGCTGCTGGAGACGACTGAGCTGGCAGCTCAAGGAAACACTTTCTCTTTCAAATCAAGCCTATTTCATGGGGAAATCATCATTACACAGGAAAACACTGCAAGCTCTATGAAAGGTCTCTAGGGAGAAGCTGCACTTCACAAGGGAATTAGCATAAACTAGGTGGGTCATCCAAGGGAATAAGAAGCAAATGATAATTTAATGCCCTTGGAAAAAAAAGGAAGGAGGATCGTAAGTCCGGTGAAGCAGGAAGTTGCTTCAGGAGAGATTACTTTGTGTAAGTACTACAGGGAACTGAAAAGACTTCAGTGGGCAGCTTCCATCCCCTGGGGTGAGCATCTCCTGCTGTCTCACAGCTCAGCAGCTTTGGCACATTCTGCACTCAGTGCGCTGGCATGTGTTGCATGAAATACATTGGCAGATATTGCATCTCCCCAAACTAACTGGTGTACGCTGTGTGCTCGTCTCCAGGCTCGCTCCTTCTGCAGCAAGGACATCTGGCACATTTTCCCTACCACAAAAGCAAAAGTTTTATGGCTGAACGTCCTTGTTTTGGAAATAACAGCATTGCGGGGGCCTAATTCCTTTGCTGGGAAAGGAACTGAGTCGATTGGGTGTGTGCAGCTGGGAAGAGTGAGGAGGAGTGAAGTCTTTGTGTTTGTGGCAGTTTTTCCCTCTCTTTGCTGAATCATGGCTAAATACTTAAATCTATCAATACAGAACAGCATGGGACAAAATCTGAAGATCACTCTTAGGTGCAGGTAGAACATAAATAAGGTCTGCCAAAGGTCCAACTGTATGTGTGCTCACCCTGAGATGACAACAACACAATTAAAGACCATGAATTTCAGCTGCTGCCTGATGTAAAACTGTAAAGAGATACAGTTACTCCCAAGATAACAGTAATAAACTAAAGGTTCACAGAACTCCTAGTTTCCTGGGAAATGTGCCTACAGCAATGCCCTTGGAAGGAGCACTCAGCCTGATTTGTGTCAGACTGTTCATGCTCAGCAAGGGGTGGAAGGGCCTATGCCCCTCATCAGGAACACCTCAAAACTCCCTGGAGAGGCACAAAGCAATTGTGGCTGGCACATGGAGTAGAAGAAAGCTGGATCTCCTCAACAGTTTCAAATATTAGTGGTTTTTTTTCTCTCATCCAGCTCTGTCCCAAAGGAATGGGTTCCTCTTCCTCAAACCCTGTCCTTTGGGTGTCCTGCTATTGCTGCTGCAGATCTCAAGAGTCCTGCTGATTTCTCTGCCAGGGCTCTGACAGTGCTGAGGTGAATGCTGAATTAGCTCTTCAACTTCTATTTTCACCCAAACACACAGTTTTCCACCTCTGCTTCCTCCCAGCCATATCTGCAAATATTGCAGTATGCATATTTTACTGCATACTTGCTGTATAGGATATTTTTAACCAGGTGGTTTCCATCTCTCATTCTACTTATTTGGTTTCAACTTATTCCAAGTTCTGCAAGTAAAAGAGAGGTAGGAAACCCCCCATATCCATATGTCCACTTGCAGCACAAGGAGTGTCACTGCCAGCTTCATGTGTCCTTGAATTGAGCTGGTCAGCTGGGCTCTGCTCCAGTGCCTGGGGACGTTGGCAGGGTCAGCACAGCCTCTCAGCCCCTACAGACCCCTCTGTTTGCTGCCAGGCTCACTTCAGGTCCTATCTGTAATCTGCCTGTACACCCATCAGAAACACAACTGTGTTCACTGAACAATTTAATGCAAGTTTTCTGACAAAGATTTTCAGCTTCTGTTACACTGAATGCAACATGACTGTGTGTAACACTGACCAAGGTTTCTTGTTATGAAGCTACAAGGGAACTCACCTGCCTACCCAGATAAGTTCAGCTGTATAGGAGACTGAATAAAGGCATGCCATGTATACAGAAATAGATTATATCTTGTCTGGTAATATATAAACCCAGATTCTTTTAACTTTCAAAAAGCCTATGGCAACATTTAGTTAAAAACTATTTTAAAGATAAACAATGCCAGGAACCTCTGTGTGAATATCAAAATGAAGAGATTTTCTTAAGAGTAGGCCAAAAAAAAAAAAATCCAAAAAAGAAAAGCAAGCAAATAACCAAAGTAATCAACCAGGCTGTTGGTAGACTATGATCCTCTCTAGGAATGAATTTTAGCTGCCTGTGTCACTTGGTATCTCACAGCAAACCCTGTCTTCCTTCTGTGCCAACCAAGACAACAGCCTGGCTGTTTGAAATCAGAGAGCAATGGAATTTTCCAAAGCACAAATTGCAAATGGGTTGTTGCAAAACAAAAATAATTTTTGACCTCTTGCTGAAGAATGGGGGGCTAATGCTTTCTATCAGCAGAGAGCTGTTAACGTGTTGAAAAGATGATGCTGATTCCTTGATGGTGGCACGAATGAATTAGAATGAGGGAAGGAAAATTGTCATCGTGTACTGAGCACCTCATAATTTTGCTGTCAGTTGAAGAGCTAAGATTACTGCCAGCAGCAGATAATACACAGTGAAAGGAACCAAAATCATCAAGTTGCAGGGAAAAAAAAAAAAGATGAGTGTGTGTGCAGTGAGGCAGGGAAGGAAGAAAGGGTAATAAAAACCTGTTCTGAACACCACATTAACCACTTAGGGGCAGACTGAAGGCTGCTAAATGGATCCTTTCTGTTGAAATGAAGATGAAAAAAATTGAAGAAGAGCTTGTCCCTGACACTGTTTTGTTTTCCTGCACATAATCATAATAATCTGATATATTTTTTGTTTCAAGAAATGGTGTTACAGAAAATGACAGCCAAGGTTGGTGACTGGGGACAATTCTTCCAAAAATCTCAAATGAAATTCATTATTTCACTAGAGAGGTAACCATAAATTGTTTTCAGAAATCATTTGAGCACTTGAATTTGATGAGAACTGGCGCTTCTATGCTAAAAGCAAACTTCAGGCTGATTGTGAAATGTCTTGTTGTGCTAGTTTGTTATGTAAACCATCCACAGGGGGAACAGAAATAATACCGTTTGACCTATACTGCTGACAGAAGAAGACAGTTTGCAAACTGTGACTATTACAGCCAGTCATACAGTTTTCTCTTTGCAATCTTTATGTCCTGCCTTAAATAATGTGGTCTTGTTTCTGCTCCCCTGACTGGGAGGCATCTGTAATTGAGATCAAAATGTGGGCTGGAGATTAGAAACTGCAAATAGTTACTCATAAACTTCTGCTTTGCAGATCACTGATCACATTCTGAAGAACTATGTGGGTAATTCTTTCCTAATAGCAAATGCATTCAGTTAGTATATGGTCTTTCCATGGTGATTTGAGATCATAGAAATGGCAGAGTGGTCTAAAGCATTCACAGCAAGTTAAAAGATCATCTGTGATTCTTCTGGAGCATCTGCTCTTTATGAGTGTGATCTCAATATCATGATATACTGATTTAGTTTTGATGTGGATCTTCTCATTTGGATTTCAGTATAGCCCTGCAGAGAGTTGTAACAGCCTGGTCTGTGTGTTAGCCTTGATGGGCAGCTCAGCCCCACACAGCTGCTTGCTCACTCCTACCATGGGTTGAGGGAGAGAGTAGGAGGGGCAAAGTCAAAAAATGTACGGGTTGAGATAAACATAGTTTAATAAGTAAAAAGGGAAGGAAACTAAAAAAGAAACAAACAAAAACCCCCCACAAACACACACACACAAAAGCAATAACAAAAAAGCCACCCAAGCAAGACAACTGATGCAAGAAATAGCAACTGCTGTTCTTGAGCCAACTTGCCTGGCCAGTCCCCAAACAACAGCAGCCTTGGCTAACTCCTCCAGTTTTTATTGCTGAACATTATGTTGTATGGTATGGGATGTCCCTTTTGTCACAGAGGTCAGCTCTGCCCCGTGTCTGTTCCCTCCAAACCTCCTGCCCGCCCCCAGCCCACTCATTGGTGCATCACTGTGAGAAGTAAAAGCAGCTTTGACACTGTGTGAGGACTGCTCAGCAGTAGCTAACACATACCTGTGTAATTATCAACACAATTTTCATCAAAACCCTAAAAGATAGTACCATGTAGACTGCTGCAAAGAAAATTAACTCTGCCCCAGCCAAAACCAGTACAACCAGTCAAGTGACTATGAGATTTGGTAATAGGGTGAGCAGAAATGTCTTAGGCTGTTTTTGCTGATGGCATTCCATGGAACTTCAAGGCAGACTTTCCCTCCACAACCTCCTCATATTTGTGGCTTATCTCAGGAATTTTACAAGTGTTTTTCCTTCTACTGTTCTCAGTGTTCCTTTGGTCCTGCTGGCTTCAGGTCGCTGCCTCTGCAACAAAATGTCTGGTGATTTCAGTGTATCAGAGAAGTTCTCTGAGCACCCTTCACCATGCAAGGGAGGAGACACTGAGCGTGCTTAGGCTTTGTGTAAATTCCAGAAATAAACTGTGCCAGGAACCCCTCTCAGCCCTGGAAAGCAAACATTGCATTAAAAAGCTGCTCCTGGATTTGAGCTGCCAAGTGCCAGCTAGCAAACATCTCTCCATCACCACAGTGACTAAGGGGCTCCACAGACCCTTTGAGGGCTAAGGAAGCTCATTAGCACAGACACAAGCCCCTACATGCTCATTCTTATCAGCCAGCAACACAATCATGGAATGGTTTGGGTTGGAAGAGACCTTAAAGATCATCTAGTTCAACCCCCTGCAATGGGCAGAGATGCCACACACTAGACCAGGTTGCTCCAAGCCTCATCCAGTCTGGACTTCGACATTTCCAGGGATGAGGCATCCACAACTTCTCTGGGCAAGCTGTGGCAGTGCCTCACCACCTTCACAGTAAAGAATTTCTCCCTAATATCTGATCTAAACCTACCCTCTGTCTGTATAAAGCCACTGCCCCTTATCCTACTACATGTCCACTACACGCCTTTGTAAAAAGTCCCTCCCTCTCTGGCTTTCCTGTAAGGTCCCTTTAGGTGCTGAAAGGCTGCTATACAGTCACCCTGGAGCCTTCTCTTCTCCAGGCAGAACAGCCCTAGCTCTCTCAGCCTGCCTAAAAGAGATGCTTTTTTATTTTTATCTCTTTTTTTTTGCTGATAGGCAGAACACCTAACTGGAATGTGATACCCTCAGTCATTGGTAGACTTCCTTGCAGAACTCTGAGGGCCACAGTAAATGGCGAGAACTGTTTCTTGCCCATTTAGCAAACCAAAACCTCACAAAACATTTGGTTCAGTGGTGGCATTTGTCCCCAGATACCAGCCATCTTAGGAATTAAAAATAGGCCTTGGAATTAAAAATAATAGCATAAAGATACCATTTTTCACTAAGACTGAAATGGCCATATGTGGAAACAAACCTGCTCAGAGGAACATATGCATGTATGCTGATGAAAGGAGGTTGTGTGTGTTGGTGATAACCCTATTGCACAGGATTTTTTTCAAGTCTGAAGAGTGATGATTTGAATATGAAAAATAGCACTTTAAAAAATAATTTTCTCCAAGTCATTGATGAAGTATATCCATCCAGAAAACCTGATGTGACCTCAGCTTTACTGTGTTAGTCAACTTTTATGTTAATATCCTGTTATGGCCAGACCCGGAAATGGCAATCTCATTTTGCCAGTAAATTCCTATTACATTGCAGTACCACATCTGATGCTGTTTTATATTAGAAACATGCAGCTAGGACATTCTTGCAGTTTGTTCACATTTCTTTCCCTGCTCGCTAATTCCTCTCTATTTTATTTGTAAAACTTTCATAAGCAGTCTAGAGATGACTATTGTTCCTTATTTTATTTTACAAAACATTTAGGACAACTTGAGCACTCTGGAAATGGCAAGGAGAGCTCTAGAAAGATCTCGTCCTTACAGGGAGTTTTCATGAATCTAGAGATAACTGTGGATTTGCAAGGTGGTTGCAAAGATGTACAAGCTCCTTTGTGCAAGCTCCTCCACAGGAAGAAGCTTGTGCAAAGGGAGAAGTACCATACCAAATATTACTGCTACAGCACACATCATAGTTCAGGTCTTGCATGTGAAAGGAGACTCCTGTATGTTCTAGCCACATCCCAAACTTTTCCTAAAAGTGGCTGCAATTCAAAAGGTTGATTACTCAGTGTAGCTAGAAAGCTGGTTTTGTACTTAAAATTCACATGTAATTGCTGCCAGTGTTCTCTTTAGTCACTATATATTCCACTTTTTCTGGTCCCAAAGCAGTATAGTCCAAGATAACATTTCCTACACATTTCTCACCCCTTTTCCCCCTGTCTCTCAGGCTATCACTGTGAGCTGGAGAGTTATGTGTCTCACCATTTAGGCTTAGCATGCTCTCTTAAAGGCTCTTGACACACCATATAGTCAATGACAGCTCCAGAATGTGCTGCTTCTGAGAATGCTTTTTGAGATTTAAAGAGCATATTTTTTGCAGCAGTGGTTGCTAGGTTGAATGGAAGGTATTGGTATTGATGGAAGAGCTGTTAGTAGTTTCTGCAGGGGAAGAAGTAAGAATAGTAAAGGATGAGAGAGAAGCTCAAACTACTAAAAAGGAGAGAGAATCATGCTCAGTTTGAAATTTAGGTCAGAACTACTTCAGATTTATTTTTATACAGGTTCATTTCATCTGCTTCACTGCTACAAAGAAAATCTGTCTTCTTCAGTTACCTCAGGCAGTACAAATAATATCTGGGGAGTTTCACCACCTTGATTACAGATACTAGTTAATATCACAGGGCTGGAAACCAATCAGGGAGTCTTGATTGATTAAGCTGGAGTCAATGGTAAGAAAAAGAGGCTTGCTAAGACATCTGACATGATCAAAATCTCCAGTAGAGGAAAGATGAGATTTCACATACCCTAAAGATGGTGGAGCTTGCCTTAGTGACAGGTGACCCAAGTAGCTGCAATGCTCAAATACCTATTTTAAATACTTTAAAATGTTAAGTTTCCATTCGGTATCTTGCTCAGTGTATTCCACATGTTGTTAGTAATGCCTTGTACAGAACAGAGTAAAACAAGATGCCAGGATAGACTGTTTAGGAATGATCTGATTTTGCCCCTAGTTCAGCATCTCAAGTTATACAAATTCTAAGTGTCTAAGTGTGATGGGATATGCAAAGGATTGTGCTTTCATGACAGAGAACTAAGTAGCAGAAGCAAATGAGCTCTTTAGCAACAATGATCCTGTTATATGCCTGCTAAAAATGTTTGAAGCAAGAGGAATATGGAAATAGATGATAAAATAATCATAGAATCATTTAGGTTGGAAAAGACCTCCAAGATCATCAAGTTACCCAACTGTTAATGCAGCAGTGCCCAGTCCACCACTAAATCATGTCCTTAAATGCCACATCTACATGTCTTTTAAATACCTCCAGGGAGGGTGACTCCATCACTTCCCTGGGCAGTCTGTTCCAATGCTTGACAAACTTTTCAGTGAAGGAATTTTACCTAATATTCCATCTAAACCTCCCTTCTGCCCAAGACAGGCTTCAGCTATCACATCACCCACCAGTTCCTCCTCTGCTTAAAAACAATCTGCCCAGCAGGTACATTCCCTAGTTGCCTCCCTTGCCAGCTGTGTCTTCCACACACTCCAGGACCCTCCTAGACTAGTTTCTCTTTGCTGTATTTCCAGTAGACATCTGGTAAATTGAAGTCTCCCATGAGTACAAGGGCCAGTGATTCTGTAAGCCAGCCACTTACAGAGTATTTAATTTGCCTTTTCATCCTGGTTGCATGGTCTATAACAGGGTCCCACCAGGATATCTGCCTAGCTGATATTCCCCCTGATTCTTACCCATACACACTCAACCCTATGATCACCATCACTAAGCTGCAGACAGTCAAAACACTCACTAACATACAGGGCTACCCCAGCACCTCTCCTTCCTTGCCTATTCCTTCTGATGAGTTTGTAGCCATCCATTGCAGCATTCCAGTTGTGCAAGTCATGCCATCATGTTTCTGTGGTGGAAATTTGTCATAGTTTTCTTGCTGCACTCTGGCTTCCAGTTCCTCCAGTTTATTGCCTGTGCTACATGCACTGGTATAGATGTACCTCGGCTGGGTTATTGGTCCTGCCACCTTCATGGAGGGAGAAGCCCTATTTCCTACCTGACCATTTGCAGGCATTTTTTTGGTTTCTAACATATCAATGACCCTTGCATGGATCTCCATCCTCTCTCTTCACTGAGACAGAAGACAAGGACCTCGATAGAGCTCTGTCCCTCAAACACTGGCATGCTCCTCCCAGACTTATCTCCAGTGAGCCTAGTTTTAACCCTTCCTCCCTCCAAACACAGTGGAGTAACCAGAATTTTTCTGAATAAATTTTTTCATTTTAAGATTTTCATGAGGCATCAGCTGCTCTTCTTAATTATCTTCCTAACACTACCATCAAAGTATGCCTTATCAAAACATACATCTTTGCTGCTGCATTTATATTCACCCTATTTAAAATCAAGACAAAATACTTTTTTTTAAGTGCAAGGTACTGAAATAATCATAGGAGCATACAGAGGAAAGAATTTGAAAAGACTCAGTCACAGATAACAACAGGAGAGTACTTACAAAGCCTGTCATTTCCTTTACCAAACTAGGACTGATGTAGGACACACATTTCTCCCTAGGAATTTTCTCTCAACATGTGAAATGCAAAGAAGGCATCCAATCATCCAGCAATATAAGATATATTTATCGTCATGCAATTAGCTAGCTACTTGTTTTCTACTCTTTTCCTAACTAAAGGTTCATCTCAAAAGATCCCTAAGTCCTGGAATATCTACAGGTTTCCAAACATATGTGATCAATGTGAAGGACCTAAATATCCTATTTAATTTTATCACCATGCATAAACAATGAACAGAAAGATATATATTGGGTAAAAATTTTAACAAACAAACAACTGGGGAGATCCCAAAACTGGAAGTGCTATAAATTATTTTTAGGCTGAGTGGAAATAAAGCTGGCATGGATGTGTAGATTTCACAAACAACTGGGCTCAGAAATAATTGGAAGCATGTGTCTTAATTGTGGTTCATATAGTTCCATAGAGTCTCAGATTAGCTGCCTTTTGGTCTTCAAAATGCCCATAATAATTGCAGCAGTTGAAAAGAAACACTTCCTTAAATGACACGGCTCTTGGAAATGCCTGGCTGGCTAGTACTGTGGTACATGAGACAAGTATGGCCCTGTTCTGCCTGTCTTCAACCAGGGCAGGAAACAGAATCTATGGGATTGCACAGGCATAGCTGGGAAAGAATTCACCCCTTCAAATTTGTTAGAAATGCAACTGGCAAACCTGGGCCATTTATACCTACACCTGTTTTTTATGAGATGTTCTGTCTTTTAGGGGATGTTCCAAGCTTTTACTCCAGGCTGCAAGGCAGCTTTGCAAATCAGATTGGATCACCTGGTTTCTCCCACCTTGATGCAGCAGGATGACTCCAGGGTGTAACTTGAATGTCAGTCAGACACATGCTGTTGGCACCTGAAATCTTTTCACTGGCTTCAGCAGGATCATTCCTGATGTTGATAGCATCATTCTACTGCTTCTCAGGAAAAAAAATTAAATTCTTCGGTGCTGAAGCCATTACACAAGGGGCCAGAGAAGTTGCCAGGGAGGACATGCAACACTTGAGGACTATAAATACCCTGCCTTATGACAGTGTACACGGCTTGGCAACAACTCATATTGACACCTGCCTTATCTGCAGGAGATGACAGGATTTAGGCTGAGAAGGAGGACAAGGGCAGCAGACAGGCAGGGAAACAGGAATATGATATACTGTATGTCAGTACAGCTTGTGAGGTGCCATGATAATATAGACCTGCAAGATGTGGAGTCAAAAGTCCATCAAAAGTTATTTCATGCAATTCATGGTTAATCTGATGCATAAAGGCTGCAGTTTTGAGGACATTTCCTCTCCACAGCCCCTTCTGTGTCAATGTCTTGCTGATCAATGTCTTCTGAAGCTCTTAGTTCCTCCTCCCCTACTCTGTTACTGTCAGTTAAATACAAGCTCTGGATGCTGCAACATCCCCTGCAGCCATCTAACCCACACATGATCCAGCCCACTACTCTCATCAGCATTTCTGTCATGCCAGGAACTACAACAACTTGAGCACCCTTTAGAGAAAAAGTATCTTCAACAAAACCACATACATCCCATTCTTTTGGCAGACAAATCAGTTATCCTTTGAAAGACTTTTAAAATTACTTCAAAGACCTTCTGCTCTGGCAGAAGACTATGTAGCCTCTTTCCATTCCCATGTGCCTGCTGCACTTAAAGGAGATTGTGTTGACGTGGGACAGTCTCTTCTACTGTGCCTACAGCAAGAGTACTAAAGGAAATGGTCTAAAGGTGAGACAGGGGAGATCCAGATTAGATATTGGAACAAAATTTTCATTGTTAAGATGGTCAGACTTTGGAATAGTCTGGCCAGGGAAGTGGTGGAGTCACCATCCCTGGAAGTGTTTAAGAGGCATCTGGATCTGGTGCTAGGTGATGTGGTTTCGTGGTTTAGGGGTTTCAGTGGTAGTGCCAGGCTGACAGGTGGATGATCTTAAAGGTCTCTTCCATACCCTGATGATTCCATTACTCTAGTGGAGTGTGATCCTAACTAGGGCACCTATGTTGTGATCATTTGCATCCGTGCCCCTAAAGTGAGGTTACAAGGCCCTGCAAACTTAGCCAGGATTGCTTGGGAGCAGCCAGGACATGAAGTGCACCTGAGAGTTAGGGGAATGCCACTGAGATCAGACAGGAAACCCATCTGCATCTGCTTCTGTTGTTGCAGTTTAAATTGGGCACCCCTCTTCTCCTCAGTGTATCAGTGTGCCTCTATTGGCAGGCAAGGAGGGATAAAAGACAATTCAAATTCAGTTACTGAAATTACAAAAATCCCCTTTCTGCCCCGCTTCACTAATTCAGGTTACAAGACAGTAAAACAATTTCTCACACTGGCACAAAATTCAAAGTGGTAAACAGCCACAAGTGGATATGGATGACTTGCCACAGGGGGCTGAACTTCTTCAAGCATCCTTGCCAGTGGGAAAGATGCCACTGACACTGCACCCCTGCTGAACTGACTAGTGGAGAGTAAGGGTCAACAGGAAAGGATGAAAATCACATCTTCTTACAAAGCCAACAAACTCTCCATGCTGAGGCTTTGCCTGTAAACTGTGGAGCAGAGTTTCTGGAGACTCTGGGAGTTAATTATTTGGGATCTCTGGGATGGTGGTCCAGTCCTCTCTGCACTGGGACATGGACCCTTGGGATTAGAAACACCCTTGTTTTGACAGGCCAGACCGACACTGTGATAGAGTCAATACCTAGGCATTACTGCAGTTGGAGGAGCAGGAGCAGCAGCCTGCCTGGGCAATCCTGTTCTGCCTCCTGACTAGGGAACAAGGAATGGGAAACTATGCATTTTGCTGATTGAACCTAGTCTTGGAAGTTCTAATCCACCTGAGTTTAGTTTGTACCTTCCTTACCTTGAATCAGGTCCAGTCTCCTAAGCACCAAAGCCATGGCAGTGCTACTCCATTAACCTGTAGTGCTGCTAATTAAAAAACACAAACCAAAACAAAAACCAAACAAAAAAAAACCTCTCCCTCCTGCGCCATTTTTTTTTTTTTTTTTTTTTTTTTTTTTTTTCTTTGCACAACCTGGGCTCACTGTATGTGTCAGCTTGTGGTAGGAAACTGGGGTGGAGGAGGTGGTAGCAGTATTCCAGCAGAATGCTACAGGCAGGCAGGCACGGAAGGAGCTCATCATTTTTGCAGCTGATGCATGCTGAGAGGCCTGTGGATGGCTGGCAGCAGCCAAAGAGGGAAGGTCCATGCTTTAAATACTGTGTCAGAAACAAGACAGTGTTGTAGTAGCATAAGAAACTGTCATGTTTAAGAGATCATAGATCCAAAAAATATATATATATAGTAGAGCAGGTGAATAATAGTGGAACACAAGTTATCTTTCTAAAAGTTTTAGCTGAAGACAGGGTATTAGACTCAATACATAAATAACTACATGAAATTATATAGCCTCTTTTATTCAGACTTGATAGTCTAACTCTTCCCTCCTGGGTATTAGAAAATATATGAAATTCTCAATTTTTTTTTTTTTTTTTTTTTTCTCCCCAAACAAAGAACCCAGACCCAAGATCATCCGCGGAAATAAGACTATTG
>VZTT01061990.1:149723-164199 GCA_013400855.1 Buphagus erythrorhynchus
GGCGGGGGGCGGCGAGGCCGCGTTGCTGCGTGCGGGAATGGGCGGGCGGGGGCTGCGGGGCTGCGGCGGGCAGCGGGGAGGCGGCCGCGGGCAGCGACTGAGCCCTCGGGAGCACAGTGTGTGTCCCCTCTCCGCAGGGTCTGTCCGGGGTGCCGGCAGGCTGCGAGGAGCACTGGCAGGCGCGCTGGGAAGCTGCCCCGGCCCCCCGCGCCCCCCGCACCGCCGTCCGCCCGGGGCACGTCCTCGGAGCGCCTCAGCCTGGCCGCACCGGCTGCGGCTCCGCTCGGCGCTTTTTATTCATCCCCCCGGGTTTTGCGTAGCTTGACTCGTTTTCCTCTGTACGTAGGAGAGAGTGAGGGTGTTTGTAATTAAAGTTCTATGGCCCCATGCACACCAGCCCCCATCCTGCATGGTATGCGCTTGGGAACTCGGTCACAGGTGATGGCGAGGACCCTGAAAATGCTGTCACCGCTTTTGGGGAGCTTCCAATAAATGGATCGTTGGCGCGGCGTGTGTGTAATCAGTGCCATTTGGGGATAACAGGTCTGATGCTCCAACCCCTCAGCTACCTTGTTCAGGTCGAATTTCCTTTGGTTTTGCCTGTTGAAGAGCCATCTAAAGATCTCACTAGCATTAGAATGACAGATAGAAACAAATTTGTCAGGCAACAAGCTACATGTTGCATCGAATACAATCCTTCAGACCTTACCTAGGTAATTTACATTGTTGCATTTCCTTCAGTTTCATCAGTCAGCAAGTGGTTTTAGCATTTATCAAATATTGGTAAAATCTGGGTGGACATTTGCAGCTGCTGCAGATTTTTTTTTTTTTCTGTAGTCAAAATAGCTTTATTTTGTAGTCCTTTAGGTCTCCAAACCATGTGTTTTACAGAGGGACTGTAATCTATAGCTTACTGCTAAGAAGTGATGAGCTGGGAAGTGTTCTAGGAGTAGCTATGGTCAAAACCATGGAGTTTTTCTATTTTAAAGTGGCCAGGCATGTTTGAAGTGCTAGTATAGAGTATTTCTTACTCACCATGGGTCTGCACTCTAGTGGTGTAGGTGAGGTGTGCTGTGCGTTACAGGGAAGAATAAGGTGCGCATCTTCACACATCCCCTACTCTGGTGGCTTTGAACAATCCTGAGGATTAACTCCCCCCCCAGCCCTGGTGCCTTGCACCCACTCAGCTTGATTTGTCAAGGGCTATTCTGGGGTGTGGGGATCTGTTTATGTAGATTGGTTTAATTTCTAGCAGTATTTTGGTGTCTGCATGTTAAAATTTAACCTTTAAATAGGCTTTTTGTAATAACCATGTTTTGAGAGCTGGATGAAAGGATGTACTTTAACGTGGAGTGATTGGAGTGTGGAGATTAAACTGGGGGTAGGAGTGTTTGAGCTGCAGTTTTTGTTCTGTTACTCACTTCCCGTGTGACCTTTGTCAGGTCTCGTAGGTCATAGTCTTCAAAGAAACCCTCTCTTACTGTTGGCTTGCCTGGATCCACTCCTCCCAGGTGTGGATGTCTGAAGTCTCCAGCATTAGAAATGGATGAACACTTTAAAATGTGAACCTTAATGTTATGTTTCCGTCTCTCAGTCTGAAAATTTACTTCATGAGTCCACTTGCCACCCGGTGTGGAGTCTTCAGTCCCATGGAGAGTACCTATGAAATCTGTATCTTAGCTCTTTGAAGCAGTGTTTCTTGCCTTTTCAGGCAGGTAGAGCCTTGTGAGGAGCTGACATCCTGATGATGCTTTGTGCAGTCTGGGGTCCCGGGCCTCTTCTCTCCCTATGGCTTGTTGGAGTAAGAGTGCTGGAGCTGAGGGCTTGCAGTCATTCCCACTTCTGCTGTGTGGGACCCGTGGGACAGCAAAGGGAAGCGTGTCTCTCCATGCAGGTGTATCAGGAGGAAGTCCCTTGCTAGATGTAGTTATTTGGAGCTGTTTGTGGGCGAGGAGAAACCGAAAGGCACAGGTTGCAAGTGGAGGTAACGTAGCAGAGATGGACAGCAGCAATACCTTCTGCAAGGAGACAGGACTTGATGAAAAAACTCTGTGGTCAGCTTGCTTCTGTGTTCCGAAGCAGGGACAGAAAGGCCAGAATTGGGCATTACCCATGGGAGAGGAAGCCTTGGGAGAGCAGCTCACATCGGGCTGGACTTTCCCCCGGGCTCCGCTTACCTGGCTGCTCTGGGATCTCGCAGCCTGGCTCCTGACCAAGCGGTTGCTCCGGGAGCCGGCCGCGCTGGCTGCCTGCCACCGGCGCTGCTGCGGGCTTGGGACAGGCTTCTCGCTGGGCAAACCGCTGCTGCCGAGGAGCTTTTGTTTCCTGACAGGAAAATTAAAATTCCTGGGGAAAACATGCCGATTCTGCAGAAAGAGCTCTTTCTGGTGAAGAGTTTCTCTGACCAGCCACAGCTACGTTTCTGACTTGCACACCCTTCTGCCCTGCAGGCAGAACACTGTGGCCTGGGTTAAACATTCAGGCTTAATAAATAGTGTGTTGTTTGTGCTAGCGTCTTCTGACTACAGGGTGAAAATTGTGCAGAAAAGCGCTATACAGAGCACTATAATTAAAAGCCTTAAAATAGCCTATTATCTTTAATTTTTGCCTTTAAACTTAAGTGTGCCCAAAGGCAAAGTGTATGTGTCTGGAGAGGGTGGACACTTGCCTTTTGCAGATGCCTGTTGTTGGGCTGGAAATAGGTTAATGTGTTTAAAAGCTTTCTTTCTTATTCCCTTTCAGTGGGGGCTGGGGAGTGAAACTTAGGGAAGGTGCCAAATTGGCTCTTCTAGATGAACTCCTCTGTTTATCTCTCAATTACATCAGTGTCAGTAGTTGTATGAGCTTTCTAGACACAGTTCCCTGTGTGTATATTCCCTTCAGGCCAGGGTGCAAATGTTCAGGGGAAAAGCTGGTTCGTGTCATACTTGGCAGAGACTGTGTATGCATGTGTGTGCATGCACATATTAAAACATTATGGCAACTAATGTAACTTTGGTGTTGGCACCATGGAGTGGCTACGTTGTCGCTGGGATTTGGACCAGGACCAATGTTGCCTCCATAGCATCCTCTGCATAGCTGCCAGGTGTTATCTGGAAGTCTGCTCGGTTTGCTTTGCTACTTCAATGCACAGAGTGCAAAATGTGTGAACAGTTGCTCTTCCATTGCCTGACCCATTTAGCCTCCCTGATATTAACAGGAGCCTGAAATTTGTGCAATGCAAGGAGCTATTTTGCTTTAGTAAGCTTTTCAGGTACAAATAATAGCAGTGAGGAATTTGTTGTATTTTCCCAGAATGGAGCTAAACAGTGCTGTGGCTTGTCTTGGGAATGCTTTTGATATGTAAGTAGTGCTGAAAAAAAAATATCACGTTGTGTTTAGAATCCTGGCATATGACATCAATAATCCTATCATAGTAGACACAAATTATTGTGTAGAGGGCATACTTAGAAAACTGTACTTGTGTTAGGTTGTGTTTAGTACTGAGACTAAACTCATGAGACTTCCATGAGTACAAGCAGTTGGACAACATAACTCTCTCTGAATCTTTCTGAAAACTCAACAGTGGTATCTGTTTCCTTCTTGTGTTGACACTGAAGGTATTTAATTAAGATATTTTCTTTTGTTTCAGAAAGTGTCAGGGATGTTATTGGGAGGAAAATCAAAATTTCTGTCAAGAAGAAAGTAAAGCTGGAAACCAAGGGAGATAAAGTGGATAACAAAATATTGGTAAGTACAATAGAAGGACTCTGATTACATATGCAAAGGAAAAAACAGTATATTTTCAGAAGGCATTAATTCTCCTCTGGAAGTATTCTTTAAACTTTGTGTGTGCCATAAGATATCCATGTAATTTATTTTCTTACTTTTTCTTGCTTTCATGATAGCCTGCATAGGAAGTTGGTGTGCAGCTGTGCATGTCTACACACACTTGTTTATAACTGAGTTATTTTTCAGAGTTTTGGGTATTGTGTTGTGGACTGATGATAAAGCAAGCTATTATCAGAACCTGTTCTAAAATATTTTGCTGCCTTTGCTGGTTAGGTTTCCTGTTTACATCCATAAGAATTTTAAGTGGCCAAGAAAAGCAAAATGAAGTGTGTAGAATTAATTTTGAGAAATTGAAGCTGTTATGCAGTGAAGAGCAACAGTAAAACTGTTGGGCTTTTTGAACTCAAATGACTATTTGTGTTTTTTGGTATTCTCTGTTAAACAGTCATAAATCTGCATTTAAAAAGAAATGCTTAATGGGTGGGATTCTAAATTGTTCTTAAAACTGTAGTGGAGGAAAGTGTCAAATTAATCTCACTTAAGTATGCCTTCCTGTTTTCTCAAGAATAGTTTTGCTGGCCTCTCCTGATAGGAAGAAAGCTGGTATATGAGCTGCTACATTTGCATACTATCTTGAATACTGCAAAAAGACATGAAACTATATTTCCTTGCTCTTTTGATACATTTCTATCCGGAGAACTCTTAAAGTAACAAACACAAATAAGTTCAATGCTGCTATAATATTTTACAAGATATTTGAGATTTGGTGTCTTGCGTTTGTGCTGTTCCATATTTGAAAGTTTTGTTGCCAAAGATGTTGTCACAGATATTAGGTACATTCTCCATGCAGATGGACTATTTTGTCTTTCAAAACCACAACTTTTTAATCACTTCTGAATTAGCTTCTTAAAGTATGTGCTGCTATCCCTGGGCTGTAGATAAGGGCTCACTTTCCTGTGAGAGCCGCTGCTTAAGGAACTTGAAATATTTTCTGCTTAATATCTACCCATGTTGTATCTAGTTCCTTGATTTACAGTTTCTGTACTGGAAATAGATTGAATATGTGAATGTTGATTGATTGTCTCTATTTATTTGAAAGCCATGTTTATAGGGAAGGCTGATAGGTTTCACTGAAGTGGTTACACTTGATTGACTTTTTGACTTACATGGCATCATAACTATTATCAATAGTGAAAATATATTGTGGAAATACTGAAATACTGTTCTGAACTGATGGGACCAAGAGAATGTCAAGCTTTGAATCATCAGTGAGGTTTCTGAGGGATGTACTACTTGGCAGTAAAATGCCTAAATGTGATGACTTGGGTGTTTTTTCTCTCTTTAATCTCCTAAGCTCTCAGGTGGGGGACTTCCACCTTCCATGACAGAAGAGGTACTGAAAGGGAGAGAACCTTTCAGAGGTTTATGAGTTACTTAGCACTACTTGTGTACATACATGTTGTCTGCAGTGGACAAGATAAGTGTTTCAGGGGAATGATTTGCTGGATGTTGTCTGGTATAACCATTTGTTCTTTGATGCAGAAATGCAGAGGATTTCTATTGGAGGGAAAAAATAGTTTTTATTCTTAGAGAAATTGATTATTGATTGCTGGATTTGGATTTTGTGTTTTCCTTTGCCGTAGAGGAAAACTGCCTTTTGTGAAGCTCTACAAATCACTAAAGATGCTTTTTTTACAATGTTTGCCTGACTGTGTAAATCTTTTTGTCGGATTGTTTGGTTTGGGTTTTTTGTTCGTTTGGTGTTTTGGGATGTTTATGTAATTTTGGCAAGTTTTTTTTTTTTCTTTTTTGCAGAGATGCTTAATGTTGTCTACTGTGGCAAAGGCCTGTAGAGACTGTGGTTCACTTTGGGGATGCAAAGTTATATGAAATGCAGAATGCTCTGAAAAAAATTACACGAGGAGCACCTTAAGTTTGGTACCTCAAATTAATGGAGACTTTTTGCCTTAGTGTGTTGGCACAGTCTCACCTCTTACCTGTGTAGTAGAGGACATATATCCTTCTCTCATTAAAAGAGGGATGCTGAAAATAAATAAACTTGCTTCAGAAGTACTTGAGTGCTTAATACTAAATGCTACAGGAAATCTGCCAGCAAAATTAAGAATTTCTGCACTCCAAGCTGGAACTTACGAGTATTCAGTAAATAATGCATACAGCCACGGTCTGGCTGGAGCGGGTAAAACCGAGTTGCTGTGCCTTGGGTGAGCCTGTCAGAAGGAATGCTGAATGAAGTGCTGGCAGCAAAAGCAGCCAGTAATTAAAGACTCTATCCTTAAGTGAACGCACCAGAGGGCTCAAATGTGATTGCATGGGCAACCTTCATGCCAGCACTCCTCAACTCCAGAGAGCGTAGTTTTGAAACTAATCTTCTGAGTACTGTCTCTTGAGTGGACGTGTGGCAATGGATTGTTTTGAGATTTTGGGTTGAATTTTGTTAGTAGTTGGGTGTTTCTAAGCAAATTAGGTGCCATACATTGGGTCCAGCACTTAATAGGGAGAAAATACCAGTTGCTCTCATCTAGCTAACCCCAGAGCTGTTGTGAAATGTGCTCATAGCTTTAGAGGATGTTGATCACAAAGTCTGGCACTGAGCCCTGACACCCAAATCTGTGCTTTAATTAAATGATCTCTCATCCTTTCTTCCTAGGGAAATCCAGTAAAATCAGTACCACTTTGAGAAAGGGAGATTATTTAAAAATGACTGCACTTGGCAGGTAACTATAAAAACACTTGACCTCTGGCCCTGTTGTTCACAGTGTATTCAAGGTACAGAGTACTAGAAAATGGATGTAACCATCTACTTGAATCACTCTGCTATAGGAAATTCCTCTGATAATTAAGATGGAAATTAGAAGCTGAGACTAAAGAAAAAGAGTGCAAACCCCCTGGTGTTGCTTGCAATAGGGTCCCAGTATTAAACTGGTAAAGTTGGTGGATAAAGACCATGCTTGCCTTAAGATGCTTTGGGATCCCAGCTTTGGGTGCCAGAGTTTGGATATTATGTCTAGGAATTTTGATATAAACCAGATTTTTTCAGTCTGCACAAGGAGTTTGCTGCCTCAGTAATCTCAATCTGCAGTTATTTAGTTTTTCAGTTGGTCATAATGATGCAAAACAGTAAACATCATGAGTTGCTGAGCTGCCTCTGGTCTGCTGGCACCAAATCTCATGTGTTCTGGAAGCAAATGGATATCCAACCCTGAAAAGGCAATAGCCAGCTTGAACAGGCAGAAAAACCAGTCCTCAAGCGATTAGGGCTAAGCCCCAGTCCCATCTGGGTGCTCTGGCAGAGTCAAGCTGCCATTAGGGAAAGTGAGGAAACATGCAGGCATATAGGAGACCTTGAAAGGTGACAAGTGGAACAGACATGGTGGGGCTCCCCAATGGGGCACAGTCCCACTGTGGGCTGGGGAGACGCTCAGCAGGACTGGGGGGACAGCTGAGCTCCAGTGGTCACTGGGAAAGCAGCCAAGTGCAGATGCAGCTGTGGTGTTGCTCAGGCCAGAGCTGAGTGCCAGAGCTCTGAAGCAAGGTGGGGAGCTCTGGCCAAGGCTTGTTCCTACTTTTGGGGTCGCATACCTGCACTGTGTTGGCTGCAGGCAGCCCAGCTGTGGCAGAGCCCTTGAGCAGGCTGCCCCAGCCAGAGGCAGAGTACTCCTGCAGGAGTGGACCCAGCTGTGTTTGGCTTCCATGTGGTGCTCACAACAGTATTCTCACTAGGTTAAAATAGATAAAGACATCACTCTTTTCTAATCAGCAGAGGATTGCTCTGGTTTTGTGTGATTGTTTTGTTTAAACCTGGTTTCTTGTGAGGACAAGGTTTAAGGCGTCATGCTGAGTGCCCTGTGGTGTTTTTCCCCACTCTAACAACTTCTGACCTTCTCTCCAGTTTCAGCTTAAGCTGATGGGTATAGAGAGGTCTCATTTGTGATGGTAAGAGGGGAGTGGGGGGAGACAGCCAGAAAAAGAAGAGAAACTTTACACCTACTCCCTCTTCTGAGGCTTCCACCTTTTTGCCACCATCAGGGATCAGGCAGAATGCCCTGTGGGTGTCTGTGAGATACTGAGATACTTCAGTATTTTCTTCTCTCTCTCTCTTTTTTTTTTTTTTTTAATCCAGATGTCTCAGTGACTATCAGGTTATCACCTGCAGACAAACACTGTTAACAATGGACCGGGCTTCTTAGCTTTGGTGTTTGTTGTGCTGCTTTCCCCCCCTCAAAATAGCCAAGATATCTGTACATAATTTTGCTGATTATTTCCTACTGCCTTTTCTTCCTCTCAGATTTATTGTAATTAGCAGCAAACATTGAGAAGTCAAAATGTGAGCTAAAGCCAATATGGGAAATAAATGTGACCTGCTCCTTATGAAATATTGATGTTTCTAGGAGTGATTCATGACAGGCCAGAATTCAGGATTCATCTTCTTTTTTGTCTTTACTATTAGAAAAAGAGAATATTACTGCTCTAGTTGCCTTTGAGATCAGTTTTCCTTTCCAAAGTATTATTATTTTAGACAGAAAAGATAAGGAAGTATTGCAAGTGGTCACGCTGTCTATCTCTTTGGTCAGGTTTCTTTGCTTTCCTGCTGGGTTTTTCTTTTTTTCTTCTTTTTTTTTTTTTTTTTCTCTCCCTAACCTTAAGGCTATAGAATAGTGTGATGTGACATAGTGACCAAAAGCACTTTATTAGGAAATTCCATTGAGGAGTCTCTGTTACACTTCTGCCCTCAGTCATTTACATTTTCTTTGTTAAAATATCACAGTGCTACTTCTGAAATTGAGACAGTTGCTTTGGCAGGTGGCTCTCCTTCAAATGTACTGTATGCCCAACATAAATTCACTGAGAGCAATTCATATGTCCTTGTTACTTTCTCTGGGACATATGTTTCCATGGGCTTCTAGAACAAAAAGCTGAGTTGACTCCTGTCAATGAAGTTTATATTTTTTCTGTGCACATGGTCTGTGATTTCACGTTCTGCTTCTAAAGACTCTCTTCTAAAGACTGGAATTCTATTTAAAAAATAAAATCTATCTGTGTTTACTTTCAAAGGAGCAATTATGGCCATTTTGTGTGCTCTCCATGTGGCTTCTGAGTACTGCTTGAACACTGTGGCTGACTCTCATGAAGCAACAGAGAGAAAAGGCCTGTAAGAGCTCCTGTGCCTGTTCAGCTATCAGGGTGGCAGTCTCTGGGTGGAGGCAGTAGTATTTTCCACTGCCGAAACTATTTTGGGATTAAAAGCTCTGGTGCTTGTTTTCCATTGCTCATCTTTTGTCTTGATCCATCCATGATACTCAGTTTGAATAGAGATGAATTTCACATCCTGCCTTAAAAAATATGCACTTCTTTTAAACCACTAAGAGCATGAAGCTCTCAGGGTTGTCTAAGGTTGGTTTTACATAAAATGTGTGCAATCTCACACGTTATAACATGACAGCTGGTGTGTGATAATGATGTTAAATAGGGACATTCTTTAAAAATAATGGTGTTTCCTCTTCCCTGCCCAGAACATTGACTGTTATGACATATATCTTAAGTGTGTCTTTATGAAGATGAAAGGAGGTAGGTGTTGGTACATCCTTCATATCAGGAAATCTAAATGAAGTGAGGTAGAGTAATCAAAAAATACTTAGATGTGAAAAGATATTTTAATACATTTACAAGGTGCCTCTTAGGAAACAACTGAACTGTGGCCTGTAAGATTGCTACAAAAAACTGAAATTAGAAGAGTACTGCAGGAAATAGAATTTATTAATTCCGTCATGCAGTTGCATATGTTTCCAAAACAGGAAACATTTTAAAAAAATACACATATGCAAGTTTCACTGAAATTTACATTTGTTATACACTGATCCATAAGGTTGCTTTTAACTGGTGGGAAGATTTACAAACCTACCATGCTGGAGTACTGTGTCCAGCTCTGAGACCCCCAATATAAGAAGGACATGGACTGACCTGTTGGAGTGAGTCTCCCCAGGGATTCTGCCCCTCTACTCTGTGCTTGTGAGACCTCACCTGAAGTGCTGTGTCCAGCTCTGGGGCCCTCAGTGTAAGGACATGGACCTGGAGTGAGTGCAGACAAGTACCATGAAGATCAGAGGTCTGGAGCACCTCTCTTGTGAAGACAGGCTGAGAGAACTGGGGATTTTCAGCCTGAAAAAGAAAAGGCTCCAGGGAGATTCTATTGCAGCCTTCCAGTACTTAAAGTGTGCTTGTAAGAAAAACAAGGTCACATTTTTTAACAGGACCTGTTGTGACAGGAAAAGGGGGAATGGTTTTAAACTAAGAGGGTTAGTTTAGAGTAGATGTAAGGACGAAATTTTTTATGATGAGAGTGGTGAGGCACTGGAACAGCTTGCCCAGAGAAGTTGTGGATGCCTCACCCCTGGATGTGTTCAAGGCCAGGTTGGATGGGGCTTTGAGCAACATGGGCTAGTAGAAAGTGTCCCTGCTCATTGCAGGGGGTTGAAATGAGATGATCTTTAGGGGCTCTTCCAACCCCCAAACCATTCTATGGTTCAATTAATTGCTGTGGTAGTGGATGCAAGTGCAGAAATTCAAGATGATTTCTTGCACCTTGAGTATAGTGTGCTCTTTCCATGCTTTGGGGGGACAGAAATGCACCTTGCTTGTTCTCCCTTTCTTTAGTTTTGGGCAACTGGTACCGGCAGGGAAAGGAAAGAAAAAGGGACTCCTTTTCAGTGCCCTGAAAGCACCTGCTGTTGTCCAGGCTCATGTACTTTTTGCATTTGCACACTTGCCTGCAGTGTTCAGGAAGGAGGAAATGTGAACACGATCTCACTCTTAGCAGTTTCTGCTTTTCTGTGCACAGCTCTAACAGTTATTGGGGTAAAAAGAATGTGGTGGGAGGGAGGAATCCACTGTGTCTCTGAATTGATCATGGAATCCTTCTTCCTGTCAATTTTTTTGTAACTCAATTAGAAAGCATTTCCTTTTTAAGCTGACACACTCTTTCCACTTCTCTTGCTGAATATATAATGTACCAAAGTGGTTTGCTAATGTGCTTTTGCTTTGAGAGGGCCTGACTCCTTGCCACCATTATTTATGGAATGGAGCCCTCCTAATCAAGGATTTTCATTGAAATCTGTGCATAAAAGAGGCAGAAGATTGATTATTACATAGAATTTCCCTAAAGCTGAAAATAAAAAAAAGAAAATGACCATTAGGGTCAACTTCTTGTCTCAGTCACTCTTTGCCATTGGTGGCTTTTTTCCCCCAAGAAAGAGAAGACTTGGAGGGGAACAGAATGTGTTATTTGGTAGACATATTTTTGTGGGGGGTTTCTTTTATTTTTCCTTTTTTTATTTGGGTGGGGTTTCTTTTTTTTTTCCTTTTTCCTATTCCTCTTACAGCTTATTTTATCTGCCTGACTTACTTTAAGAAAAGACTTCTCATGCAGAGAATGTGGTTCACTTTGGAGTAAGTAGTGCGGAGGAGGACACAGTAAACTTGAAAAAAGGCTGCAAGGGCTGCTAAGTGAAAAGTTAGTGCAGTGTACTGTGAAAAATGCTTCTTGTTGCTCAGAGTCTCTCCCTTCAACCATTGTTGTGCTGTAAAATTGGTGAATGCCACTGATTTGTTTGATTATTAAAATTCTTACTTTAGCTCACCTACAATTCTTCTTCATTTTTTTTCTCATGGTGGTAATTTAATTCTGTGTAAAGTAATTACAGGCCCAGGATATAAAATTAACTTTTAAATTTAGCTGCTGCTAGTGGTGCTCTGTACAGCTACCTGAGTCCCCAGGCTGATTTCTGCCCTTGGTCCTGTCTCATCTCTCCCTGTTTCTAAAACCTCTACTCTGTGTCAACTCATGAGTGATATCTTTGTCTTAATGATAGCTTCCCTAATTTCATTATTTCAGATGACAAACTGTTAGGATGCAAAATGTAATTACAAGAGCCAGATTCTTATAACCCTACATTCCTGAAACAGACTTAAGCAAATTAATTGGCTGCTGGATGGGAGAAGAGAGACCCTGGCTCAGGGAGTTGGGGTTGCAGAATAACATCTGAATAGCTGTGGCATGTGAAATTTAAGGCTAGCACAACAAAACAAATTTCTGCTAAGAAGCTCAGAGAAGGTGTCACATTGCTAGTGTGGATAGAAATTAAAAGGGTTCCTGGGTCCTGTGAGGCTGTTGGAAAGGTGTTTGCAGGGTAGAAACTGTCGTCAAGTGAGGAGCAGCTCTTATATAAACAGGTTTTTTTTTCTGGATCTTCTTTGCAAAGTGACTTTTATAAAAAAAATAAATACAAGAATTGTGGTCGTGTGGATGTTGTGCATCTTATCCCCTTGGCTGACAAGTGACATTTGTATCCCTGCATAAAGTAGAAGGCTTGTGTGACAGCAGGATGGGCTTCAAAGTGTGCATATGGAGGTGGAAAACAGAAGAGGAGATCCTGAGTCTATATTCTCCTTAAGATTTTCATCCTGCATTGCATTTTCAAGTGGTGCTTGTTTCTATGCTTTTTAGATCAGTCAATAACTAATTCTTTCCCCTTTCCAAGCTGAAGCAGTGGTTAACAGTGTGCTGCCTGGGAGGTAGGCAGTGGTTTAGAAGCATGGAAGCACTCTCTCAGACAGGGCTTAGGAAGCTGAGGTCATTTGGAGCAAGCCATTTCTACTTTGTGCCTCAAAGATGCTTGCCAGAGGCATGTCTTTATGGGGTAGCCACTTAAGGTACACATCACTTGAATAGCAATCCTTCCCTCGTACCTGAGACTTGGTAAAACCACTGCTTTTGTAGAGCTCCATGAAATTTCAAGGATTTGAGCCAGGTTATAGATACCTACTTCTTGGGGCCAGGGAGCAAACCAAGAGGGTGAGATTGCTGCAGAGCAGTTTCTACTCAGATTTGATTAGAGGAAGTGAATGGCTGTTGACCCCAATCTGAATTGGGAGATAGGGCAGTGCTGTGTTTGTTCAGGGTCAACCTTTGAATGAAAAGGCTTCTCCCTCTCTGCCTCGAAGGCCATTAGCAAGACTGAAACTATTCACAGAGAACTACTGATGAAGGGGAAGCCTTTCAAAGGCTCATCTCTTAACAAACACTAGAGGCTGATGCTTAAGAATGATACCTTTTACAGCCATGTATGTGAGCTTCTACTCCAGTGTGGAGCTGAGGAGCCTTAGGAAGGGAGCAGTGAAGGTAGTTCAAAACAGATGTTTGGATTTTTAGCGCAGCTGGCTTTAGATGGCAATCTCTTCTTTTGGTATTTACAACATTGCAAGTAAATATTTGAAGAAATATTGGCTTTTTTAGGTCCTGGTGCTTTTTTGAGTAATAATTTCTGCTACCTTGGTAAGTTTATTCTTATCTCAAAACTAAATTATGCATTTATTATTATAGCATGAAAAATGAATTTTAAATATAACAAACAGTTTTCTTGACTGTGCTGTTCTTCACATCTGCACTTTGCAAGTGGCAGAAAAGCTCAGTCTTTGACCTTTCTCTTTTCTCAGCTCACGAAGGTGATGAAATGCCTGAATTTTTGGTAAAGCATATTGATGTATTCTGTGTACAATTGTTGCATTCACAGGGGGTATCCTTATGATCTCTTTCTTAACTTGTATCTTCCTTTTTACTGTCCTTCCATATCCTTTGCTACAAAAAGTCCCTGGAAGCTTTCCCATGTGCAGATTGCTGTCAGGACTGGATTTGCTCTTTAGTCCACCTCTTCTCACACTAGTATGCCTATTTTTCTAATAGCCCATATTCTCCCACCTCTGTTTCCTTTCCTTACAGAGATAAGACAAATATCCCTGAATTCCTCAGTATCCCTGCAAATACAGGGATGATGGACTGAACATAATGCTGCTATGCTAAAAAATATTGTAGGCTGCCATAAACTTACTCTGTATACATTTTTATCTTGTCTTGCTAGCCAGGTTCTCTGCTTTCTTGTTCTACAATTTAACGAAAATCTATGCTAGGGCAATGTTATTTGTGTCATTGTGGCAGTTTGGTTCATGCTGAACATTACGGTGTTCTTGTGAAATTCAGATTTAAGTTCTTTCCACCTTTCCCAAAGCAGCTCTGTTGGGTTAAAAAAACCCCAGCATAACAAAAAAAACCAAAAACTAAACAAGCAAAAACTCACCATTAAACCCCAGACCAACTGATAGCATGTTAACAAAGTGCTGTGCAAATTATGCTTGTCCTGAGGGGAGGCAAGGCAGTAGGATGGACACAACTCACTTGCATTGCTCTCTCCACATCTCCAGGTACAGGAGCAGTTGGGCTGAGAAAAGGGGGAAAGTTAAAAGAAAACAAGTAAAGAACTGTAGAATAACATGGCAATTTAAATGTAATTAGCCGATGTGGATGGTGCCAGAGCAGTGTAAAAGATTGTAAAATAGCTTTAAAGGGGTTTAATCTGTGAATACAATGCTTTGTTACCCAAGTTTTATAGTTTTATCTTTACTTTGGGAAGACATCCTCTATGAGACTTGACTCTGCTGGTGGAATTTAACTGCATTTTATGTAATCTGTACTATTTCCTTCACATGTGATTTCAAAGCCAGTTTTCTACCATTTGCTTGCTTTGCTACCCCATGTTGACAAACTGCAGGAGAAGCTGAATGCTGATTCTCTTGGGATTCTATTTGGAATGTCAACTGAAGTTTGGAAAAGCTGCTTATCTGGAGAAGAGTGTGT
>VZTT01061990.1:164302-193177 GCA_013400855.1 Buphagus erythrorhynchus
AACTCTTACAGGTTGCATATTCAAATTAGAAAGGTTTTAGATGGTTGCAGGTTTAATGGTGACACTGAAAATACATTGCCTTTTTGCCTTCTCATTGTTAAACTATGACCCTTTCCAGCTGACAAAGATTTCTGAAACTTAGTAAACGCTTATTGTAAGCCTTGGAAATATATTCCTCAGTGTTAAATATTTTGGAAACATTTAGCCAAAAATAGAAAACCTGAAAATACTAATTTCATGTGATATTTCCAGTGTGGTGCAATCCTTTTAATGTAATTCCTGTAACATTATTAGATGGTCCTGCTATTGTTTATATGTGTGTGAAATTGTGTGAAATTAAAATTCTGCAGGTTTTTATATGGTATTAGTTTATCACAATGTATCCTTAATGCAATTTTAGTAGGTTTTTGTTCAGCCTGAGGGCTTAAGTCTGTCCCAAATACATTATTCTTCTATTTTATTTTTTCCATCTTTTCTCTGTCTTCTTTTTCTACTTTTATTTTCCATTGTTTAGTTTAGAATATTCCTTATGTTGCTTTTCTGTTTGGAATGTCTGTTTCCTCTCAACATAAAGACAATTGCAGACAATTCTTTGATATCCAGACTGGCCTTAAGGACATACTAATAATTGAAGGAAACATTGGCAAGGCAGCTTCTTGGCCTCCCCTTTCACCTCTTATTCTGCCCCAGTCTCCCACTGCTCTCTGGGTTGTGATTCCTACGATGCCCATGGTGCCTCTTCCTCCAGCTTGGAGCAGCATGAACCTTGTGTGGAAGGGCTCAGGGAATTGTGCTTGACACAGAGCACTAGGAGCCAACTTTTCCTCTGCCTTTCCTGGGAGCCAGAGCTGCCTGGTGCTGGTGCTCTGTGCCTCAGAGCAAAGGTAAGGTGGCACCTGGGAGGAATGTCACCGTGCCTGTATTTTGAGATGTGCTGCAAAGAAAGCTTTGCTGTGCAGTAGCCTCTCTGTTTCAAGCCCACAGCTTGTGGCTCTTCCTGTGTAACTTCGTGCAGGGGAGCTGGAAGAGGCTGGACTGTGCTGGGGAAGGAGGTGTCTCTGCTTGCACAATTCCGTCTGTAATGCTAGACCTCTCTCTTGCCAATCTGCATGGCACTGCTTGGCTCCAGGACATGATGGGAGGAAGGGATTCACTGGTTTCACTGCTTTCAGAGCATTGAAGAATTGAGAGTAAGGGAATCTAACAGAAAGACTACTTGCTCTCACCAGCCTTTTTACCATACATATTCTATGAAGGGCCAGCCTCAGAAATGTTTTCCCATGTCATCTTCACCCCCTTTTAATTTTTTTAAATTTTTTTTGCTTTATTGATAATACTTCTGTAAAACCTCAGCTTGTGCAAAAGGGAATATATAGTGTGACAGAATTACCAAAAAGGAGTAACTTTCTCCACCTCCCTGCGTCACTGTTTTTGAAGTGGTAATAGCAGCTTTTCCTGGAATATAAAGAGGAAGAGCTGGCAGGGACATGAAGCTCTGTCAGAAGCCTGGCAGGAATTAAGCAAGCTCCCTTAGTTTTTCTTGTATTTTTGTGTTCTCTTCAAGTGTACTTTCCAGGGACCCAGCAAAAGTACTGCACCGGTCTCACTAAGCATTAGTTATTGGTAAAGTAACTTGAGAACCTTTGGGAAAAGATGTTATTTTCAAATGTTTGCTTATTTACTTATGCCATTGTAGTTACTTTTGAAAGAAAATTTGTTGTGGTTTCACAACTTTTGAATAGGTTTTATTTCTGTAGGAATACCCTTGTAGGAGATTTAGCAAATGGTCAGATTGCAGAAGTGTTTTAAAATACAGTTCCCCGAGAACTGTTTCAAGCTATACATTAGCCTTTGGGTTCAATTCTCTGGCTTAATATCTGATACAATAAAGCAGGCTGAAAAAATCCTTGAACGTAGAGGGTCCAGATACATTTTTGCCGAGTTGAGTTGTTTAGTACAGTGTGTTTCTCTCCACTTAATGTCTTGAAAGACACTGAGTAAGTCGGGTAATCGACTTTGCATTCGTAGATATTGGATGACCCTTCCTTGGGGAGCAGAAATGTTTTCATAATTGACCTTTGGATAATCTTTGGATGGCATTGTCTTAAGAGAACAAACAAAAATACATGGTCAGGTGGAATTGGTCTTGCCATGTCACTTAAACTTCTCTGGTGAAAATCCATTAAACAGCAATCTGTTAGATTTTTGGCTTTCTGAATAATCCATCTGTTCACTTATGTTGAACTGTATCTACTTAAGATGTGGCCAAAATCTGATTTTGGTTTCTTTGCTGTAATCTCTTGTGGTGTAAGAGCACTCTCAGGTGGCTTTTGGACCCCACACACTTGCAAGGTGAAGAATGGATTGGATTGCCCTGTCCAGAGTTTCTTGCACAGTCCAAGGATTAGTGGATCTTTTGGTGTGTGATAGAGCCAAGCCAGTTGGACGAGGCATCAGGTTAATACTTGGGGCATTTTGGATGCATTGACATGAGGAAATTTAGTATCTGGGTTACATTAGCCTCTGGCTGTAATATTTAGTTGATGCTATTGTAAGAAAAATACTCCTTTTCTAATTTTTATTTTTTAATTCCCCCTGTGATGGAAAATCTGTCCTGAGCTGATTTTAGCATTACATGAAGGTAAAGATTCATAGTGGTTTGCAGTTATCACTGTGCCACAGAGTGATAAGGTTGCTTTCAAGCATCTGTAATGGAAATATTGATGTTTTTCCATTCCTGTAGGTAGAGTTCATGCGTAAAATGAATGTTGAGCTTTTATATGTGCATGGTAATCACCCCTCCCAGGAATGTATACCGATGCCTATAATGTTGCACAAGTTGATGCTTTAGATGGGTTTGTGATGTAAAGAGCCACTTTGTTATATATTGCCTAATATATCACACATAGATTATATAAATTCCAAAGATTGTAATGTTATACTCTTATTTTAAGGTTAGTAGAGTAATTGAAACAAGAGGCAATAAAATCAAATCTTCTGAGCCCAGCATGCTGCCTCTTGCATCAAGATGGTGTTCAGTTGCTAAATGTGTTTTTTCCCCAGACAGGGAGTGCATCTGCAGATTCTGCAAGGCCCATTTGTTTCAGCCTGAGCACAGTCCTCTGTTGATACTTGCTGTGAAATACCATAGCCTGGTTCACCTTCTGTGCTGTTGAGTTCTTGCAGCTTTATCTTCTTCATTTATTCATTATTAAACGCATGCTTTCTGCTTGACAAGTGCTATAAAATCCCTTTTACTGTGGCTGAACCCAAGAACCTCTGCTGAGAGCCTAGAAGGGTAATCAATTTTGTTTTTTAATGCAAATATATGCATTCTTACTTTCTGCTGAGCTGCTCTTCAGACCAGACTCCTTAACAGGCTGGTAGATACTCCCTGTCCTTTTCTTTAAGCCATGTAGTCATGAAAAGATAAATGCTAGATTTTTCCAGATTCCTACTGGAAACAGAAATGAGAATATCTCGTGTGCTGGAAAAATGTTTCTAGAGGTCTGATAGTATATTAGTTGTACATGGAAATTAATGTTCATACTATATAGTTTATGTGTTATTACATTCTTCTGTATTGATGTAGCTGGTATGCAGCCCCCATTAAGAACACAGAGCATAAAACTGAAAGGTATGCTTTTCTAACGTGGGCCAGAAGAGTTCTAGATTTCTGAAGTTCTAGATTTCTTGAAAGTAGACATGCAGTGTTGAAGTTTTATAGGTTATTTGAAATTTTATGATTATTTGAGTGCAACAGACGAATCGCGGCTTTGGGTTTCCTTTCCAAGGAAACTTATATATGCTTATATAAGCACTGTTTTGCCTTTCAATTCTTATTAGGCATGTTCTAACTTGTTTTTATTATATTTTATTCATCCTTTCTTGGATGAGCACTCCAGTATTTGGGAGCTATAGACACATACCTGATACTAATCCAGGACACCAAGTTTTCCACCAAAAGGAGAACAACAGAGATGGTTTTGATCATCTTGATCTTGGTTTGATAAGAAGGTATCTTTCCAAATACAGGCCTTTTGCTTCTGGTTCTTCTCAGAAGATGTAGCCATGGCAGATTTTTAGCTCAGTTTTCACCTGTGTGTATTTACTTGTTTGCTTTGAAAATAATCAGTTTACGACTCTAAGATTCCTTTTCTGTCTGATTGATCTCTTGAGTCAAGAGAGGTAGCCTCAGGATTTCTCCTGCAGTTGGATGTAACACCAGCAGTGACCTGGGACAGCAGTTCTGCTATCCAAGATAGCCAGCAGTGGAAGAGCTGACTCTTCCCCTAGAAAAGAACAAAGAAGCAGATGGGAGCTGTCTGAAGGATATTTGAAAGCAAGGCCAGGGAGAATGAGATCAAGGCCAGAGGAATTACTCAGACTGCTGAGTGAGCCTTCTTTTTTTGCTCTCTGTACTTGACAAACCACAGTTGTGAACCTTGTCCCCCTCTGTGCAGCAGAAGACCTGTAAGCAAAGGCACAAGTTTTTTCTCAGAGCACAGGTCAATTAGGTTTTATCTAATTGGGTGAAGAGAAGCTGAGAGGAAAGTGAAGGAGTCTTTGGAGAACTCAATCTACATGCTGAGTGTTTTTTAAGACCATTATTAGTAAAGAAGTCCAAGAAATTGAACCTTCCCACACCTCAGACTTGTGGGTTTTATCTAGTCTCAACTGTGATCATCTTGGCAGTCTCAGAGTTTCACTCTTACCTGGCCAAGGGGCAGCTATACAGCTGCTCCAAGCCCTACAGCTGCTGAAATAGCTGCCAGGTAGCCATGACCATGGCAGGTGGTGTGCAAGGCTCCTCAAAATGCTGGCTACCAGAAACCAGTTCCTCCTGATTCATAGGTTCTTGGTCTCCCACTCAGTGTTGAAATGGTAGGACAGCTCCCCCTCCTCAGAGGAGAGATGCTGGATTGTAGGATCACTGTGCTGCTGATGGTCATGGCCCTTGATAGACCTGGAGTCAGGACTGGTTTGGTTTAGCTCCAGATGCATCACTACCCCTCTTTGCTAAGGAGTGCTGGTTCTGTGCCAAAAGTGTGGTTATCAGGTAAACACTCTTCTTTTCAGTAACACTAGATCTGCTGAAATCTTAAGTTTCCAAGGCATAGGATCAAACTTTCCTTTCTTTTTAGAGCCACAAACAGTATGAAAGTTATGGGAGCACTAATTAGAACCAAATGTGTCATCTGCAGTGAATAAGTAATTGCATAAATTTGTATCCTTACCTCCTCTATGTGGTCATTGTGTTTACAAAAATGCCATGGTGTTTGTTTTTAGGTGGATTTAACACCATTTCTTGAAAATCTCAGGCAGATGTGCAGAGCTCTTTCAGCACTCACTGTTCAGAGGCTTGAGTCTGCCTTACTGGGTATTTGTTTGAACATTTTTCCACACCCAAACTTGCAGATGCTGGAAACATTTCTGTTGTGAATATTGATGTTTGCCTTCTGTGAATACTTATGGGGCAAAGCCCCACTATAATTTCTGTGGGTGCTTCTTCAGTAAACTTTGTTTCTCAAACATTTTTGGAAGGAGTAAGCACTTGTGTGAGAACATTAACCTGCAGCTGCTGGTGCTTGCTGAGAACAGTGTGTGGTTGTTGGCTTAGTCTTGCCCTCTAAAAACTGCTCTACTGAGGTTTCCACTGCTTTTTTTCTTTCTGTCTTTTGTCATTTTTTTGAGAATGATTGTGAACAAATATAAACTGGAAAATAATCTCCACCCCTGTTTGTTTTTCTTTTCTTTTTGGCACTTCTGATATCTGACAAGATAGCATTGTATCAGAGTACAAAAGGATGGCATTAACTCTGACCTGCACTGCATTTTATCTGCTGGGTTTACTGGTGAAGAGTTAGAAACTTGGGATCTGGCAGCTTCTAGTGACAGAAAGCCAGAAGGAAAATCTGTTACCTCAAATCCTATTGACAGTCGTGTCTGCTGCCATGCTCATTTCTTTAGATTTACTGGTAATAAAAATCTGAACAGCAGCTTGAAGCAGTCAATTGATAACTGAGTGAATGTTAACTATGATCATTTAATAGCATTAAATACTGAGGTGCAAATGTATAAAAACCTCTATGCAGCAGCATCCAGTAATGGAGTGGAGCTGTCACCTATTACAGCCATCACATAAATCATCTTACACCCATTCCTGCTGAGTCTGTACCTTAGGTCTTCCCCCCACGTCCCCAGACCAAGACAAATCAAATCAGTGCTGTTTATTCTTCCCCACCAAATTAAAAAGGTGATTATTTGCATGGAGTGAGGGGAATGGTTTAATGACAGGAGAATAAGGTCTTGAATCCTGGACTTAAAAATGTCAGGTTTCAGCAGCTGTCTGTTTTCATAAGAGGGCAGGCCCTTTCGGAGAGGCTCCCCTTTGCAGCTGGGAGAACAAACATCAATCAAAAATACAGTTTGAATTGGGCTTAACAAACCAAATTTTTAAAAAAAAATTAGTTTTCTTCCAACACCGTCTCTGTCTTCTGATTATCTAAGTTACTGTGGCATAGTTTTGATGCTTTCCAGTGAATTCCATGTGACAAGATCTCCTGGACAAGTGTTTTCTTTTCAGGGCAAGTTAGTGTAGATGAACACTAATAAGCTGTGGTATTCTGGGAACTTTGGGGCAGACAGAGCCACTGACTTAGACAAATAAGTTACAATCTGTAGTTAAAAATGTCTCTCTTACACTAATATAGGCTACCCTTCTGCTTTCAAAATGCTTATTTTTTTATGAGATATATATTTTTTGCTTGCACATTATAGCAAATGATTGCAATATATTATCAAAGGGAAAACCTACCAGAAGGGAATTGTCTCAGAGTCTCTGACTCTGGATAATATCACCTGTAACTGAGATGTAAAGCTCTTCTCTGAAGGAAAACCCTATGCAGGCAGATTTATTGTAAATAGGGAAAAACATATTGTGAGGCAGAACAAGTATTTAACAGATTTAATAAATACACAGTGTGCAAGGGCATGAGAAAATATTTACAGTAGTACAGGCCTGCTGATTTTTCAAATGACCTTGAAAATACGCAAATGCAGCTGGTCTTGTTAATGTGAAAGGATGGTGCTTAGGAAAATGTGGGTCTGGTAGGGGCTGGGTCAGATCCTTGCAACTAAAAATCTTGAAGATATTGACTGGTGACATTAGTATCTGGTTTGGTGGAATTGTGTAGAGATAGATTTTTGGGAAGGTGTGCTAGGATTTGGGAACCATCCTAAGTATTTATCTGTTTTTTATTGTTAAGGCTGAAAAACAAATATCTTTGCTAAGAAACTAGCTTGAAAACAATGTTGCAGCTTTTAAAGAAGAGTTATTGCTCCTTAATAGTTAAATAGTGGATATGAGCTACACAAATTGCCAGAGAAACCGGAGGCTTTTAAACTTTTTAGACCAAGTTTGATTTTGGGATTGATTCCTGTAGCACAAGAGGTCTAGGATAGAGACTACCTCTCTGTTTAGTTCAGTAGAAAGAAAAGACACTATTTATATGATCAGGATGGCCTCTGCTGTGGAGTGAGAATGTTGAATGACCATGTCAAATGACAACAATGAAAGACCATGCTGAGTGGTCTTCAAGTGATTAATTTCTTTGCACTTCTCCGTTGTCTGTGTGTGTAGTGAATAAGCAGACTGACCTTGATTCTTTTGGATTTTGTAAGAAAAGATTGTCTAGTTAGGACTTGCCAGATGTAAGACAGAATCAAATTTTGACTCACTCTGGAACTTCCTTATACAGAGGGATGTGTGATGTAATCCTGTCTCTAGAAGTTAACTAGTTTCCATTTAGAAGGTCATTAGTGTTTAAAATATATTTGAAAAATTTTCTAGTAACTTTGAGAAAGTCATATACTATCAGAATTTTACTGCTAAGCTAAGTGAGTTAAACCAAATTCCCTGGGCTCTGTGATAGTTTTATTTTTTCAGTGAATGAAGTGCTTCACTCGGTTTGTTTTCCGTTGTAGAAAAGTCTACTGATCCCTTCAAAACTTGATACCACAGTTGTTACATTGCCTTCTCTGAAGAACTATTTCATTCTGCTTTTCATTTTATGACTGCTCTGTCCCTTCAAGCAAGGCCTGACATTCATGTTTATGCTCCCTTTGTTAAAGCATCTTGCCTTTGATAAAGCATTTTATGGAAATGTGGATAGTTGTATGATTGCTAAGGAGAGACCTAATATTTTTGGCACACTTGGCTTTTGCATCTTTTCTCTTACCTATGTTTAAAAAAAAAAATCGCCACAGCTGATTTATTTGTAATGCCCCACCCTTAACAGAGAGAAGAGCAACCTATGGATGTTTTGAATGAATAAACCCATAGCAATAACTTTAAACCTTCTCTCTGCCCTGGAATTTCCTTTATCATTTATTATGCTAGCCGTAGGTGAGAAACCAAGCTCTTTATGGTGGGTTTTCATGTTTCACTGGAGGAGAGGAAAAGGCTTTCCAGGTAGAGATGAACTGCCCATTACCGTGGTCTGCTGTGTTCTCCTGAGTGAGCTGCTGTGGTGAGCAGAGTGACAGCAGTGAGTAAGCTGAGCAGACTCGGGCTGCTGCAGGGCACTCATACCTGTTAGTGCAGACAGAAGCCAGGTATCAAATCAAAGGTGCTGTAATAGCTTGTTAGCTATAGCTAGCGGGCTTTATGGTGCCAAGAAGGAAAAAAGCAGATGGAAACGCTCAAATGCATTTCCTCCCTCCCCTTTCCTGTCTCTTGGATCTTTTATTTCAGTCAGTAATGGAAATCTGTGGTCTGAGTTTTGAATGAAGGGCTTACACTGTGCTAGTGTTAAATACTTAATGAGCCTCATTTCTCAAAGATCTTGCAGTCTGCCTCAGTTAACCCAGCTGCTTTTTTTAGGAGTACATGTTTTGGCAGAGGCTTTTCTATGTGTATGAAGAATGCACAAATAAACCGTTGTGCAATTTGCAATTAAAAATGAGGTTGTGGGGAATGGAAGGTTTTTAAACTAGATCAGAGGCTGCAGAGCCAAGGAAAACAATTGCCCAGCATCACTCTGTAAACCCCAGTCTCAACAAGATCTGTGTGTCTGCCTTGCCTGCTGAAGAGCATAGAAATGTGAGTCCATGCTGGGGAAGTCCTGCTGTAGTTGTGAGGATCAGGTCCCAGCAAAGGGAGAAGTAACCTGAAGAGGGCAGGAACTCAATTGTGGCTTTTTCTTCTTTTCCCTCTCCAAGGAATAATTGCAGTATGGCAAAATTCTGCAGAACATGTGCAGTGATAGTGTTTAGGATTATTGAGGTTAAAATGAGTGACAGTAGCAACTCGGGAAGTGTGTACTTTCAGACAGTGTTTTAAAGGGTAGAGATACATAAATCTAGTGCTCATCCACAGCTGTGGGGTTGTTTCAATTCATAGACATCAGTGGTTAGCCATAAGAGTAGCTGTGCTGAGGTTTATCTTTATGCTAAACTCAGATTTCTGCATTCATTATGTTAGATTTAAGCAGGAGTAGTTTGGTCTGATGTAAATTTTATTTAGGATGGAAGGGGAAGGAGGGCTGTTGCCTGGGTAATTGCATCACATCAGCAGTTTCAGTGACAGTTTGGTAATGGCTAAAATTCCAATTATAAGTGTGGTTTTTAAGATGGGCCTGTGTTTTTCTTTTTGTCTTTCTTTCTTTTGTTACAGGGGTCTTGAACAGCTGTCTCCTGGATGTGATGCTTTAGAAATCCTTTACCTTTTAGAAGTGCCTGCTACATCAAAGCAGGCATAGCTAAAGAGGTTAAAAATGTTAGCTGGGGTTACACAAACAATTGCCTGAATTGCTGGAGTTCCAGTATCTGACATATTTGTTACAGCTGGTGTTTGCCTGCATGCCTGCTCTTAAGCTGTGACGAGTCCTGGGTAACCCACCTGCTCTTGTGTGGTGGTCAGCTTGTCACACATGCTGCTGAGATGTGATACCAACTGAAAGCAAGCTCTGGACCCAGCTTCTTCAGATGGTGTTTGAACCTTACATCTCATTCTTATTTAAGAGACCACAGCTCAGTCTCCTGGGCAAGACAGAATCTGCTGCACATTCAGCTGGCTAAAAGCAAAGGGTTTATTTTAGCTAGTTAATTAATTGAAGAACAAATTCAGTTGTTCAGTTGTTCTTCACAGAGGGTGAACCCTCCTCTGTGATTAGAGAAGGACCAAAGGGTCACCTAGGCTTCAGCTTACCTAAATGCCTAAGTCTTTTAAATGGCTCTCACTACACAAAATTATTTTTCACCTTGCTTCTTTGCACTTTGCTTTCATGTTTGTAGAGTGGAAGAGTGGCTTGTCACTGCCTCGGGTAATAGCCATCCTTTTTCCTGAATGGTGTATCCTGCTGGCATGCAGGGTGTTCTTACTGTGATGGGTTTCCACAAGTGTGTGGTACTTGATGCTGTTGATCTCTCCATCTGTGCTGCTGTGGCATGATGTAATTGTAGCTTCTGGTTGTCTTCTGAAGCCTATAATGGTTTATGTGGTTGCCTGCTGTGGGCTGTGGCAGGGCATTTAGCAGACGTTTTGTGGCATCTGCCACCTTTTCTACCTCCTTGTGATGTTTAAAGTGTCCAGTGCTGCTGTTCCTCTCTCAGGAGAAGAAGGAAATCCTGAATGACTGTGGATTTGGTCAAGAGCAGGTTACTTAAGTTACAGGCCTCTTGAGTTGCAAGGCACTCCTTGACCATCCTGAATGGAGATCTTTGATACTATTCTGCTGCAGTAAATTTGGGAAATGCAACAAGTGCTTTAGCAGTCCCTTTCCTGTGGTTAGGATGGATGCCTCTTCTGTGGTCCAGGCATGGCTGGAGTCTCTCCCACCAAGTGGTGGAAGAAGGAGATGTGCTTGTCTCTTTGAGATAAATGCCTCTCATCAGCTATCTCCCAATGGCTTTGCTCTAACCACAATACCAGAAATTTTCCCTTTATTTCTGGAAACCATTCTTCCAAAGACCAAAAATCAGAATTACTTTAAATTAAATCAATTAATTCAAAAGACCAGAGGCAAATGATCTTAAAGCAAAGATGTACGGAATAAAGTGTTGTCAAATCCATCACCAAAACCCAGCTGAACTAGGTAGCAGCTGGGGAGTGTATCACAGGAGCAGTGAAGACAGTTCAGGAAATAACATAGGCTTGTCTTCCTCTCCTCACACAGGAATTTCTTGTTACAGTGCTGGTAACAGGCCTCTCAAAAAGCGGCCTCTGAACTGGTGGCTTGCTTTGCTCTGATTTAATATTATCTTGGCAGTTTTTGAAAGTCCAGCTGTGAGTCTACTTTATTATATTAGCCATGGGATCCTATTTTGTATTCACAGAATGTGTGCTTAAACACAATATCCTGGGAAGTGTAATAATCTATGGTAAATATGATATAGCCACCGAATGCCTTATTTCATGGAGCTCCTAGTCTTTCTCCCTCCCTCCAAGAACTCTTAATTATTTTTTCTAGCCTCTTGGTGCAGCTCTCTGTAAACATGTAGATTTATTTCTGTCTTCCCTCCCTTCTTTCCTACTGCTGTTTGCTGCACTGTGATGTCTGGTGTTGAAATGTTGAAAGTTTTTTGGGGTGGGGCCATGTCTGCATTCAAGCAGGACAGTGAACTCTCACTTCTAAAATGGTTTGTAGGAGCTGCTTGAATGGAGATAATAATGAAAAGTGAACTGTTTGTGGTGCTGTTTGGCTTGTGTTATAAAAAAGAGGCAAGTTTAATGAACAGCTATTAAAATGGCCAAAGCTACTCTTGGAAAAACTCGAAATGTCTGGAATCCAAAGCATTTTTTCCTTGTATGAACTTTTCTGGCTGATGTCATCAGCACCAAAAAATATTCCTTGAGCTTTGCTATTACCTAAGGTGGCTGGTGGGCATGACACTAACAACCACAATGTCACAGTCTTCTGGTGAAAGGGATGTGAAACTGTGGATGCTTCTGATGATAAGCGTGTCTGGGTAGCTCATGTCTCTGCTAAGCCAAGTGAGGCAGGCTGTTAGGAATGTGCATGTTGCCAAGGATGTTTAGGCTGATCGAGGTGATGGGGAAGAAATGGACAGACTCTGTTGGTCCAGGGTTCTGCATCCAGAGTCCAAGAGGCAGCTAAGCAAAGATACTTCTTTCTGTGACTGAACGTGATCTGCCAGGGTGCTGCACACAGAGGCCATTTATTTAGCTATTGATTGTCTCTTTAAATAGGTGTTTGTTACTATGGAAGTACTAATAAGCATCTTTGCAAAAGTTGTATGTTATATATACATCCCAGTCACAGAAAAAGAAATTAACATTGTGTTAGTAGGCTGCTAAGACTTTTTGTTTGCTTTTCCTCTGCACCCAAGTACCAGATGTCATTTTCTTTCTCAGCAATTTTACTAATGTCTCCAATATGACGTCTCAGCAAACAGTGTTCCAGTACCTCATCCCACTTTCCAGAGGATTTGGGTTAGAATCACCAGATATTGAAAAACCCCAAAATCCTTCAAAAACCCCCGAGCCCTCTAAACCCTTGTTGAAAGAAGAGCATGCAGCAATTTGCATGCAGGATTCTTGGCTACATTTTCCTGGCTTCTGCCTTAACAGGACTGCAGTCCAGTGGAGAAGCTGTTGCTTGTTTGCCTTCCTTTGTTTTGGAGAATGACTTTCCAAGAGTAGATTTGGAATAGCCTGTACGCTCCTTCTCTTGAAGCCTCCTAGGGTGATTTGATGTTTAGATGCCATTTTATCTGTGAGAAAAAAAGCATTGGTTGTGTTTCTCTGTATTTCTTGTCTGTCTTGCATTGTTTTTAAGAGGTGCAAGCTGCAAGTCATGCTTGATGCAGTTTGGTAGAAATGGTAGCCAGTTCCAAACTGAAATAATGGCAGACTTGCTTTCATCCTCTGAGTGTAACCATACCTGAGAAAATGAAATCCATAGGAATGATTCCTGAGGTATGTCCCCTCAGTGTGACTGCAAGTGTAGCTGCCTCTTTGTGGTTATGACAGGACAAGAGACAGTGGCTTTTATTTTAACTGCTTTGATTCTGTGGATGATGTGAAAGGTAAAAATGAAACCAGGAAACTTGGCCCTTCTGTCCTTGACTGCTGCTGTGTGCCTCCTGGCTCCTGTGTCCTGCCCCTGCCCTGCAGTGATGCTCTCTGAAGGGACATGCTGGAGCTGCAGAGCCCCAGGATGCTGCTGGGTCCCCGGGGAAAGAGCTGCCAGGTGAGCTGCAGCACAAAAGCAGGACTGGAGCGAGCTTAGCTAAGCCTGCCTTGTGCTGTCACACACCAGGACTGCAGATTAATGTGGAGGCAAGAGGCCAACCTGGCAGGCGTGGGGGAAACAAGTGTTGCTCATCACAGCAAACTGGGACAACAACAGGGGGGGTTGTGAAAAATTCCACCAGGAACACTGAGTGTCCAGTGGCTCCATTACAGCTAGACCTAACCTGGCCTGATCAAACTGGGACTTATTGGCACAAGAGTGGAAATGAGAACATGAATTGAGGCTGTCACACAATCCTAAATTTAAAAATAATCCAAACCAACCAAGTAAGAGAGCATGTATGCAGTGGTGGTAAGCTTCATGTCTGTTCTAGTGTCCAGTGCTGTGTAGTTCTGCTAACATTACTGGCCACATCCTGTTTTCTGTGATGGAAAAGTTCATCTTTTAAAGCTGTATACAAAGGTGCAGTTTTTAAACCTGAGTTAGAAAGGTAGTACATGTCTCCCATTTTGTTTTAAATCTGGACTCTCTCAAAGGAGGAAAACTCTCAGGAAGAGAGTGCATCTATGTCCTCAAAAAGTCATATTTAGGAATGAATGAATGAATGATGAAGAAATGGTTTAATGTCCTGTGTTCCATTATTTATCAATATTTATCCCACAGGAAGACTTTAAAGTGTTTTCTTGTTTGTCACTTCACCTTTCTGAATGCTGGCTAAGTCCTGCTTTTTCTAATTTATTGACTTATTATTTTTGAGAGATGGACACATTAAATTTACTCTGTACCCTAGTGGAGCAAACAGAGAGGATCACTTTTTCTGTTAAAGCGTTTCCTGTAGAAAACAAAGAGGCAGTAATTAAGCAGTGATATTAACTAGGTGTGGCAACATGTGTGGATAGAATTTTGATAGCAATTCCACATGTTTCTTACCACTTTATTTTTTTTTTAATGTAAGGGTAGAATTTTCTGTTAAAGGGCATTCTACAGCTAACCTGTCCAGATCTTTTGAAAATCCAGCTTGTTTCATGGCTGCATTTATAAGCATATTTTCCAATAACACGTCTGAAATCCTGCTTTATAACTGGTAACTGATGGAAAATGAGAGAAGAAATTCCATTAATTCCCATTCTATGTGAGGATCAACAGAATGAAAGATTCTGTAGGGAGACAGAATTTTCTGAATTATTTTTACTGTGGAGCACTGTATGGATGTAGCATGAAAGGTTGTTTGTGGTGATTTTGAAGCCAACACAGTGGAATCAAATCTTGCAAACCAACACTTTTTATTGCCAGTTATTTGTTTATTGTTTCTTTGGCTTCTGAGATATTTTAGAAAACTTGTACATATTTCTGACAATGTTCATATGACTGGGATAATTAAAAACCAGGTAAGAAAATGAATGTGTCTGTGCTGGAGGGCTAGAGCAGGATGGGTAAGTGAAGCCACTCAGTTTTGGTCAGCAAGGCTCCTTCTGTTATCAGTGTATAGATCCAAGGGCTTCTCAGACAGTAATTAAGAGAATCCAGGTTAAGCTCTTGCTCTGAATCTCTTTGTGGAGACTGCTGTATCTTTCTGTTGATTGTTCTTTAGCTCTGAATTCAAATAATTAGTTCCTTGTCTACACCTAAGCAGTATGAATATCCTCTGCTGCCATGCTCCTGAGGAATATGATTTGGAAAGGGTGAGGTTCATTGGGAGTGAATAAAAAAGAAGGGAGTACTACAAAAGTTTAGAATTTCAGTATACATTAAGTGAGAAGGAAAAAAAAAAAAAGAGTTTTATAGTGCCAAGTTGCCAAGTGCAGGGACTTTAAACTTCCCTTGAAAAGTTTTGCCTTGCCAGTTCAATAGTTTTATTGCTCCAGTTTTGGCACGAACCCAGACACGGCAGTATAATGTCTGCATGGACAATGAAGACTCCATTTATAATCGTTGGAATAAAAACCTATCAGTGTGATTTAAATGTGCTGTATTGCTAAGTGCAGCTCTCCATCTGTGAAACTGCTCAGTGGTTCTATGTTAACCTGCCCATCAAGTCCTCCTAGACATTCTTTTGCATGTCATTCCATGTTGCTTCCAGAAGGTATCATTCCAAATTTGTGCCACAGTATGTCCCCTATAGAAAATACTGTGAGGGGGTATATGTGCTTGATTTTGGCACTGGCTGCACTGTCAGTTGACAATGGTGACTTGTCAGTATATTGTGGATGACCACATCAGGCAGGAATGCCACCGCAGGGGTGGGGGAAGGATGTTCACTCACCAGCAGTTGCAGAAGTATGGGGATTTCAGAACTGAAGAGAACAGGACTAGGTCAATGTCCCATTTTCATGTTTCCTGTATCAAGAATTGAAGTAGTAGCTTCCAGATATTGTGGAGCATATGACATTTCTTCCCAGTATAATAAATATTGTTTATTCCCTCTCCTTTTTTCTTCTTATTTTTTTTTTTTATTTTTTTAGTGATTAAAAAATGTAAATTGCATTGACTGGCTCAGTGGATATATAATGAAAAAAAATTAATAGCTAGATAGGTCCTTGTTTAGTATTCATAGTATGGTGTTTTCTAGGAAATAAGATAAAGCTGTTGAAGCATCCAAAGAGGCACTTTTTTTTTTTACCTTGGGACTTGTGATTACATTTAATTATGTATTTTTATCCTTACAGCTAAGCATGTCATGCATCTTCTGCCTCAAACTGTATCACATGAAAGATTAGTTATTATTTCATGGCTGATGAAATCAGCAGAAGCAGATTCTCTGGCTGTAGAAAACTGGTCATGCTCCCTGCTTTCTGTAGGCAAGGAAGCTGACTTAATGATGACACATCAAGCATTATTGTGAGAAGGTGGTGCATATCCCAAAACCTGGAGTTTGCAGCTGAACTCTGTGACTCATGGAGTGTGCTGTAGGCTTCCTCTACTTTCCCAGGCTTTGCCCAGGAAAGCATCATACTGAGTTGCCACAGTGGACATGGTGGGGAAACATGCAGCTGAAATGTTTGTTTTTCTTTAGGTGTGGTAGCAGTTGTTTACATCTGATAAAGGTTCTCTGGAACTGAAGGGTTTGCAGCTTGTGGAAGCATGATATTTTGAGGTATTTTTCTTTCCACATTTAGTTATAAGTAGGTCTTGAAACAGTGCATGCTTCTAGAGCAGAAAACTTAATAAAGATGGGGAAAATAATAAAAGGGAACAACAACAACAATAACAAAATGCTCATAGAAGATGGAGGAGGTTCTTGTAACATCTGGGAGATAGCAGCGGGGTTGTTTCCTTTTAGGCATGGTTGAAAATAGGAAGGATGACTGCAGTTATCCAAAAATATTATGTGTTGATAGACACTCGGAAATCCTCTCACTGGGTTCCAGAGAGGGACAGGAGGGTACTAGGAAGGCAACCAGGTGTGCTATGTATAGCAACAGGCAAAACAAACTTTTCCAGGAGAACGCATTGTGTGGTTTATGCCCATAGCTGCTTTATCTGCACAGGGAGAAGCAGCACAGTGCTTGTTTAAATATTTGTTTTACCATTGAAATGTGCATTTATCTGACTTAGATAAAGGTTGGATGATGCTCTCTGAAAGTAGTATGATGCAGTTGCAACTGTTTCCTGAGGCTTTGCCTTTTCTAATTAATATGAATATCTGTTTAACCAGTCACCTTCCTGGCAGACCTTGTGTTCTGTATCTCTTGCTTTTAATAGCATTTTTTCTCAGTCTACTGCAGTGAAGTAATAAAGATTAAGACTTTGTTTATCACAGTTTGCAGAAAAATTGTCATTGTACGAAAGCAATTTCTTATTGTCATGATTATAAGGCTAAGCTATACTAGTGAGGAATTTTTGGGGCTTTCACTGGATTTGAAGGCCAGTGTGATGCTGAATACAGGACACTTGCACATGACAGCCATCCCACGAAATGGGAGTGTTCCATGTGACATTTCTCTTACAAGATTGCATTCTGTAGAGTTAATGCCTTGTATTTATGGTGTGTGTGCCTGTGGTGGTTTTGCACTACATTGGTTTGATTGGATAAAGATGTTTGTTCAAGAGCTTGTGTGGGCTGTGTTAATATTAACTGTGAGTCTGGGTCCCAGAGACTAGCCAGGATCGGGCAGTGTGTGGTTCCGTGTCAGAGTAGGATGAAATCATCCCCCAAATCCTATCTGCTCCTGGTTTGTGCCACCTCTTCTGGCAGCAGGGTGCAGAAACAGTGGACGACAAGGAAGTGACGTGTGCCAGTGATTAACACCAGGCAGCAAGAACAGGACGTTCAGATCACTAAGAACATGAGCTTTCCTACTATTTTTTTCTTTTTTATTTTTTTTTTTTAATCTGCTATTGTTTAAAACTGACCTGCTGCTTTCTTAGCTGGTGTCATGTTCCTAGAGGAATGTGAATTCTGTGATTGCGACTTCAAAACAAAGAAACAAGTAATAATTTTGTAACGATGAGGAATCAAAATGTTTGTTAATGTGAGGAATTTTTCCCCAACAAGGGGGCAAAATGTGTCAGTAAGGTGGATGCTGATAATGTACTCACTGTCAGGGAACTGAGCTGAAAGCAAGTCTCTGTTTATGCTTTGTTTTCATATTGCTGGCTTGGCTCCTGATTTTCAACCTTTCACTTGCTGGCATGTTAAGCCAAGTGAATATACTCTTTGTTTAGCAGTTAACTCCCTCTTTTCCATCACTATGGAACATGGATGTTGGTAGTGCTCTTAGAAAAACCTGATTTCAAGGGAAGTTTTCTCCGTTCTTAACTCTGTAGTGAAAATCACTACTTATTTATTTGCAGCTCCTGTTCATCAGTAGATACTGGGGTTTTTTTTTAGGAAAAAAATGTGTACTGTTTTTCACATTGTATCTTTGCAGATGCCTCACTGTTAAATATTTCTTTTGGAGTGCATGTAAAATTCAGCAAATGAAAATAAACTTGTATTTGCTTTATAATGATCTCTTCTTCACATTTAAAATGTGGCTCATACTGAGCAGTTCATTTGTACTTCATTTTGTCAGTAAGAGGGCATTTTTTATTTAACATTAAAACAGTAGGACTGAAAGTGATATTATTGCTCTAGTTCCAAGATACTTTATAAATTTATTGTCCAATGACTAAAGTGAAAGTAATGTGTTTATTAATTTTGTAGTGTCCGCTCTAAGTTATGATAAAATGGCATTATCCAAAGTAGTATGACCTACCTCTTTTTACCTTTGCATGATAGGTGATTTCCTTGCCCCATTTTGCAGAGGAATCCCACCCACAGTGAGTGATATTATGGCTGCTGCTACTTCCTTATCAAATCAGTCGGTGGAGGGTATTGTTGGGAGGTAAACAAGGACAGAAAGGTTGAATGACTTGCTCAGGAATGTGCTGGCAGGGGAGAATTCAGGCATCAGGGCCTGGCTGACAGTAGAAGATGGGACTGGAAAACATCAGTTGTGCCTTGGGACTGCATAAACCATTGTGAGATGAGGAAATGTGAGTGTCTATGCCATAGGTGAGATTTGTGGCACAGATGTTATTGACTTGTGTGCAGTTACAAAGGAGGGTATCTGAGGCAGTTCCATATTTTGAACTGATGTCATAATCCTTGCTATCTGGAGCTCCTTATCTGGTTCCAGAAAATAGTCAGGGTTTTACTTGATTTTTTTTTTCTTTGTAAGATATTTTCCCTCTGTTTTCAGCTGTGAGGATTTACTGTTTTACTATTTGCTGGCAAGGATTGCAGGCACAGAAACCAGTACCATAACTTCTTGTTGCAGGAAGAGAAGAGTCCTGTTAGTTACTGGAGGAAAGAAACCAGGGTCTGGGATGGCTGACTGAGGACTCTCCTGTTTCCATGGATCTGATAAGTGGCAAGCCCTCTCTCTAAGGTGTCAGCAGCCAGCATGTCTCTGCTGCCAGGGTTTGGGTTGCTGTTCCCTGACTGCTCCAAGTGCCTGGGCTGGGCTGCAGCCGCCTTCCTGCTGGTCCCCTGCCTCCTCCTAGCCATGTGCTCTCCAGCGATCTGGGCTCAGCCAAAATTCAACTTTAACCTTGCATGAACTCTTTAGGGAAAGGCTTCCCAAGGAGGACAGCACTTTCTCGTTATTAACATAATCAAGTTGTATTTATTCAGTTGAGAGGCTGGATTGTAATAACTGCTAAGAGTACTTCAGCAGAAATGCTGTAGACTCCAAAGCAATAGGAAGAGCTGATTGCTTATGGGCAGCAACTATCTATGGCATAAATTATTTTCAGTGTGCTTAAATTAGCAGAGTTCTTGAGAGAATGGGAGGTTAGGTGTGTCCTATGGCAGGGCTGGCTTGTTCAGCCCTGCAGGGAGAGAGGTAAAGATGAACATGACATGCTGGAACAAAATAAGTGTGGATGCCCACTCCTAACACAAGGAGTTTCTGCTCTCCCACTGTGGCTGTTCATGGCCATCCCAACTTCAGAAGTTGATTGATAATTTTTGCTGGAGCAGCAGTGCTCACATCCCATCCTTGGCTCTGGTGATGAGCTGCTGTGTTTTCAGAGAAGACTGCCTGTCCATGGAAAAGCACACTTTTACATGCCTCCATTCAACAAGTGTTCACACATGACAGCCTGGACTAAGAATACATTGAGATTGGAATTATGTGTGTATTTGTATGTATGTGCTATATGTAAAATAAAACCTGCAATTCAATGTCTTCTAGGATTTGATCCATAAGTAGTTAATCAGTTTGTAAAGCACTTGGTAAAGGTACAAAGTGTTGTGGTTTTGCAGAACACAAAATCAAGGTGCTTAGCATCCTGTCCATGTGCTATGTGACCGATGGTGGTGGAGATCTTAGAAAGTTGGCCATAGGTCTGTGAGATGGTTTGAAAATTACGGCATTGGAGAGATTTAAATCTTCACAAAGAAAAATTACTCTTATAAACTAGTTTTAAATGATTCCAAGATATTTGGGGAAAATAGAGTGACTTTTTTTTTCACCCCTCTCCCCCCCTCCATTCAACAAGTGTTAGTTAAAGAGCAGTGTTGTAGACTGATGTTTTCAAGTTGTTTTTTAGATGCTAGTAGACTGTACTTTAGTATCTGAAAAGTATAACTAAACAATTACATCATATTTTCTGACATGACTGGTACTGTACTTGTAACGAAAACATCCCATTAATTGTTTATCTAACCTAGAGTTATTTCCTCCAGAGGAAAGCATTACATGCATAAATACTTTCCTTAAAACACAGAGGCATTCATAAAGAAAAAAAAACATGGATGCATAGCCAGAAGTTGAAAGTGTATGCAAGTCACTTCAAGGTTAAGGCAGCCAAGTGCTCTCCAGGAATAGGTTTTTATTTGAGAATTCTACAAAGCACCTCCTGCTCAAAGTGCTTTGGCTCTCAGAGGGTGCTGCTGCTTCTCTCTGGAGGGTCTAGAATTCTGTTACCTCTTCCCTCCTTTTTGAAAACATAACATCTTGTGGATTTAGGCAAGCACACTCCTTGAATGGTTGTTCAGTAAAGAGTTTGAAGGTTTGATGCAGAGCACAGAAGGCTTAGTATACCATAGGAGTAGGAGCAGCAGCAGCAGATTCAGGGCTTTGGAGGATTATGTGACTGGTGGTATTGCTCACCAAAACTTTAATCTCCTGTTTTGAAGCCAGAATAAAGCAATAGAACAAAAAGCTTACACTAATGACATAATTTATATATATATATATGGGGTTTTTTTGGCATTGACAAGCTGCAAAATTGTATGCAGCACTGCAGTTGGGGGGTGTTTTTAAGCAAAAGGAAACATACACCAAAGTTAAACAAAGCTTGCTATTGAAATGAGGCAGTAGTAATATTACAGCTTCATAGAAGAATTTGTGATGTGATGAGTTACAACATAACTGTTTATTTTTCCTTGGGTTAATCTTCAACTTGTGTGACAAAGCAGAATATTCTTCTTACAATAATGAAATTGTTTCTGCAGCAGTAATGCCTCAGTCAAGGGCAAATGGCAGTGAAGTATTGCTACAGAAGACAAGGATGTGAGAGGGAGCAATCCAAAAGTGAGGAAAAGTAGTTATAGGACATAAAAGCTGCATGTACTTAACACAAGCTAAAACATAGGTTGGGGAAGTCTTCCCAGCTCCATTCATATGCTAGCAGGCCTGATGCCTCAATCTTGCTTCCTTTTTATTTGCTGAGAGTCTAAAGATTGGCTGGAAGAAATGACCACAGCCTAGGAATCCAGACCCAGGAGCCTGGGCTAAGAAGGACAAAGAGAGAAAAATGGAGGCCTGTGCTCCAGCTGCCATGGAGTAATTGGCTCATGAGTTGGTACCAAGTTTACTGTTTGAGCTCCAGCCTTGTGTGTTTGGTGACACTGGTTCAGCAGGCTTGGGTGCCTGCCTGTGAGAGCCCCTGAACCACAGAAATGTGTTGGGACTGGCTGAGGAGCAGGGCAGGCACAGCTCTTGCTGCCCCTCTGGGTCAGAGGAGGCTGGGCAGCGAGGACTGAGCCTTGCAGGCAGCCCCTGCTGCTGGATTTTCTGCTGCTTTGTGCTTTGCCCCTTCCCTGCTGCCTGGGAGCTGGAGATTTCCTTTGAGCTGGTCTAAATGCATTCTCTATTCAGCTCTCATCCCAACAAACACCCTTACTCAGTTCAGTGGGGAAAGGCTGGCCTTTGAGGTGGCCATCAGGCATTTTACCAGCTTCAGCAAAGTCTTTGAATACCTCTCTGAACAAATCCAAGGTAAACATTCCATAATGAGCTGGAATCCACTTAGTAACTCCTCCACTCGTGTTTTGTGGAAGAGTAAAATAACCCTTGTAAAGATGTGCAGTGTAAAACCCCAAACCCTTCCTGCCTGTTATCTCTCCTGCAAACTCTCTGGTGCCTGTAATATCCACTGGTACAAGCTGAAGGCTGTGAATGGCACAGGAATGAGCTTTGGCTGGGTTGCTGTGAATGTTCCTCATCCTGAGGTTTACTACTTAGAGTACTGCCATTCATCATCTACTTTTTCTTGTCTTTAACAGTTCATTCACAAATCTGACATCCAAGTTGTTAGTTTTGAGAACCACGCTCTTCTCGTTTATACATCATAAATCCAGTGACACTTAGCATTCCTTAAAAAGCCAAACTTAAATTCTGTAAAGTATTTCTGAGCTATTAGGGAAAGACATCTATGTTATGTGCTCTGTCTTTTTCATACTCATAGTGCTACATTATTAGCCATTACTTCAAGTCTTTTAAATATCACATGAATATTTTTTTAATAATAGAAACCTTTTCTCAAAGTCTCAATTAATTTATGCCATACAGAGGACACAATGATTAGTGATTTTAAGTGCTAGTGTACCATAAAAATTTAAAATTTTAATTGGAGTAAAGTGTTTCTATAAGTCACAATTAAAAGATTTTGTGGAATTCAAAGTAGGATTCACATTAATGGCTGAGGTACTCGAAAAATACAGACTTTCCAAATTGCCTACTCTAATATGTACCCCCCTTTTGTTATATAAGAGAAAGAAAAAAACCTATTCATAATTCCATTAAGTCTTTGTTCTTTTACTCCAAGTTGAGGAATTTTACATGGCCTTGGCTAAGCAGCAGTCTGTGTCAATTAGTAACATTTTTCTAGAACTGATAGTTTCTTCAGTTACTTCCCTATCTATAAGTTCCTGGCCCTATCTACAAGCAGATTTTCATGGTCTGTTTATAAAGACACATTCATCTTACTCCTTTCAATATTATCCCACGTTTCATCAACTAATCATTGGCTTTAAAAATTGTTCTATAAAATGTTGATTGATATATTAGGGAGTAAATAAGTGATGCTGTATTAAATACTGGTGGCTTTTTGGTTCAAGGTTTGTGGTTGGGGGGGGTGTTTGGTTTGAAAATATGTGAAAATATGTGCTGTTTGCTGAGAAAGTAAAGTGATTTTGCTGCTTAAGTTTTCAGAGCCTATCCAAGGCTTTTCTTGACAGACAAGTTTTCTTGGAAGCGTCAGGCTTGTGCAATGGTTGACGTCCATCTGCGTTAGATAATTCCTATTCCTTGGCTCTCAAACAGCATTCATTCCAAATCCGTGGTTACCCTGGAGTACTTTTTTCCTTTTATAATTAACTATGCTGGTGATTTTTCTCTTACCATTTGGGACAAAGATATAAACCTTTCTATTAATTTCTATTCTGTTTATGAAGGAAGTCCCTCATAAACATTATTGAATCATTTTGGCTTCACTGTGAGGAAAGAATATTTTGTAAGTGGACCAGTCACTTTTCTTATACATCAGTGTGCTGGTTTGAAAGCAAAACCAGTGAGAGACTCCAAGTCAAAAATACAATTTAATAGGAAAAAAAAGAAAAAAATAAAATACATGCAATCGTACAAAAGAAAACCGCTGACAGTCAGAATACAACCTGACACCCTGCTAGTTTGGGTAATGGTAGCAGTTCAGATGAAGTTCTTGTTGAAGTAGTGATACCGTAGAAAGGTGTGGTAGCTCTTGTCCTCTGGAAACCAGTGGGTAAGGGCTGCCTTGGTGTTCCAAATCTCAGTTTTTATCTAGGTAGGAAAGGCTTGGCTCCTCCCCCTGGCCGGAGCATCTCCCAATGGGATGATGTAATTTTATCAGTCATGCAGTGGGACTCAATGGGCCATTAACAGACGATATCTTCCTGGAGGAAGGATGGGTTGTCGAAAAAATAAAGAACACTGCCCCACCTGGTATTTAACAGATAGCCCATCAGCAGAGGATATCTCCCACAGAGATAAGGATCACTGCCCCACCTGGTTTCAACAGATGGTGATAGAATACATACTTTTGGGCACATCTTTACATTGTAACCTAGGACAATCAAAGAACAAGGCTCCTCTTAAGCCCTATGAGTTGATTATGCAGCCTTCCTTGGCAAACAGTCTCTATAACGATTTGCAGGACTGGGGCAGTCATCATCCTGCTGTACTTGGCACTGGTGAGGCCACATCACAAAACCTGACCACAAGAAGGACTTGAGATCCTGAGAGAGGGGCAGTGGAGATGGGGAAGGAACACAAGGCTGATGAGGAGTAGCTGAGGGAGCTGGGGGTGTCTGTCCTGGAGAAGACAAGGCTTAGTGGGGAGCCCATCACTCTCTAGTGCTGCCTGAAAGGAAGCTGTGGCAAGACACTTGGTCTCTTCTCCCAAGTAACAAGTGATGGGACAAGAGAAAATGACCTCAGCTTGTGTCAGGGGAGGTTTGAATTGAATATTGGGAAAACTTTCTTCACTGAAAAACTGGTCAGGCTGCCCAGGGAATGGTGGAGTCACCATCCCTGAGCTCTTTAAGAGAGGTGTGGATATGACACCTGGGGACTTGGTTTAGTGCAGTGATTGGGTTGACAGTTGGACTGGATGATCTTAAAGGTCTTTTCTAACCTAAACAATTCTATGATCATAATGCTAAGTAATTAAATGATATTAGTTTAAATTAAATTAATTACTATCAGTAGTTAAAAAAACCCAGAAATAACCCACAGCGATTGAGGATGTTTCCCCTTACTCTTCCTTCTTTTAAGGTGTAGTCTCTAATGTAGCTACCCTGTACATGTTTAATCTGCAATAAAGGTTTCTGTCCAAAGTTCTTAAAGCCACACAGTTTGTAGGTGTCAATCTGCAGCAGATCCCAGGCTTGTTCTGTCTTCCAGCAGCCTCACCTTCCACCTGAAGCTGATGTGTCAGCAGGGAAATGCCTGATTTTTGAATTAATTAGATGTTCTGCTACTGCACTTATGGAGGAAGAAGGTCATATGTTGGCTGTGCAACAGGTTTTGTTAAAAGTTTATTTCTTGTAAGTTTAGGTTGCTGAATGTGTGGCAATGAAAGCACTCATATGATTATCATAAATAATTATGATTATTTTCTGAATTAATTTGTTCATTACAGCACTTGTCCTTTTTTATAACAGAATTTATTTTAGAAGTTTTTGGTGGCTCTGTAAGTGAAGATCTGATTTACATGTTTTAATTCAGTTAAAAAACCTTCAATACTGAGAAAAAGTATTTTTTTTTTCTTTCTATCCTGCTTCCTGTCATTGTTATTTTTCATACTCTTTACAGTAGCACCCAGTGTCTGCTATTTGAAAGCTGCAAGAATAGAGTGAAACAACTAGGGCTGAGAACATTTTCAGCCTTGGCAGGCTTTGGGGTGTCAGGGAGAGATGGAGAGGGGGCAGGGGAAGGATTGGCTGTTGGGACAGCTCCTGGATGTTGCACTGGGCATAGGCATTCTTCTATCTGGACCCCTGTTTTCATGTTGTTTTGAAGGGAGAAATGGGTGCAAATATAGGCTATCAAATAGCAAAATCCTACTGCAAATGCCTATACAGATTATATGATCAAAGCTAAGTAAAGTAGGGAGCTGCTGTGAAGAGTGTCAGTGCACAATTGTTACAGTTTATTTTGGAACGTGTATGTTTCTTATACATTCCTGTATAGCCATTCTAGACTATTTAAGTTTTTCTTAAATGTGCCATATTATTTAAATCTTTAATTTGCACAACCAAGTAGCCAGAGTGCTAAAAGAAGCACACCAAGTAGAATTTCAGTCAATTTGATTTTATTATAAATGTGTCCTGTGCTTCTAGTTCCTACCAAATTGCTCACTGTAGTAATAAGAGCAAATGACTTACATTTGAATCCCTCAGAGTAAAATCAGCCCTTTTAAGTACATCTAAGTGACAACCGCATTTGCTGAGGGTGGCTGTACCTCCAGAAAGGCTTCATGTTGAATCCCAAAGAAGAAATCATGATTGACTTTGATTTTTCAAGTTTGGATAGTGTATATTCTTTCCTGCCACTCATCTGACCTGGGGTGAACTGCCTGACTTTGTGTGGACATATTTTGTGGAGAGCCCATAGTCTTCTGGATTAGACTTTATTAGAGAGGTCTTACAGGGAGGAGTCAAACCATGAGGAAGCCCTTGGTAATGCAGAGGTTAAAAACATAATCAAGAAGGATACTTCTTTTTAAAACAGGTGGTGAGTAGCAAGAACTACATAATCTCCCTGGCTGCACAGGATTGGGTGGAAGTCACCTTGCTTGCCTCCCCATATTACAGTTTTGTACACTTGGTGTTAGAGCTGTTAGAGCTCATGAAATAACCATGCTGGTAGCTTAAAAATAATCAGGAAATATGTTGCTAAGTACATTGGGAGTTTATTGAAATAGTGGTTTATTTAAGTAGAAATTATTCTTTAAATCAGTAATTCTTAAACTTGTTTTTCTGCTCTTTAAATGCCTTTCTGAGGCAAGATTCCTGCTTTTTCAGGCTCAGCATTCAAAGCAGAAGTCTAACGTTTCATTTTTGCCAAGTGTTGCAGGCTTTTCTTGGGAATGGTGGCATTGGATCAAAGTGTTTTTTCACTGACTGATGGTACACTTTTCCACATGGCCTAGGTTAACTTTTAATTTCTGGGGTGTTTTAAGCAAGCAGTAGTGTTGAGGAATGATTTATGGGAGCTCGAAAACCAGGTGAACTGGCTGAATAGAAAATTGGACAGGACTTTTAAGACATTTCTTCAGTTTTCAGGCCTGCTGCCTGTTATTCCTTCCAGTGGTAAAACGGCCTTTAGTTGACCTCTTCCATTGCTTTGAAGGTTGTTTTTGATATAAGAGAAAGTTCCTGAACAAGTTTGCATTGTGCTACATGTCCCTCCTCTGTTTCTTTTCCTTAAATCTCAGACTGAAAGTGTGTGACCACATAGGGTACAAATAACTTGCAGACTTTATAAATCACTGGCAAGTTCAATATATGCTAATGTTTCTTAAACAGATGCAGGTATCTCTTTTAGGTCTGAACATAGGAAGCCTGGGCATCCAGTGAAGTACATAACTTTTATGTTAGACAGTTGTTTATATAATACAGCATAAATTTTTTATGAGTTATCTGAGCACTGTTTCAGCAAAGTAGGTTAGCACATGCTGAAATCCAGCTATTCAAGCAGTATCTTTATTTCAGCATAGGGTTATGTGTTCAAGGGGCTTCTCAGGCAAGAGTTAAAGAATTTACAGGGTTTTTTCTTGTTTTTTTAATTGTAAAAATCTTTATGGCTAGAGACACAGTTGTGCTGTATGAGTTGTTTCAGGTTTATTCTTGGTGTCTTTGCAAGTAATGTTTGCTTGGGGTAATTTTTTTCTTCCTAGGCAGTTATTATCTGAACATTATCAGTGTTAAGTCTTAGTTAATAATTGATAATCTGTCATTGAGCAAACTTTTTCCGGGCAAGGAAAAAGGTTGAAAAGAAACCATTTGTTCTCTGAAGTGATAGAAACGTTTGAACATGTCTATTTAGTTACTTTTGAATGGCTAATAAAGGTTTGCCAGGTGATCTGGCAGTTAGGTTCCTCCATGGATTGCTTGATGGTAGGAAGCATCAAACATGGCTTAAATTTTGCTTAAGTGTGTTCTCTATTCTGGGCTATTGATGGTGATAAAAAGCAGTATATAATAGGAGAGGGGGTTTTTTTCTGACTGTTTCAGAAGATTTTGGTGTTTTCAGAGCTGTAAATTTGCACAAAACTGCTTAGTGTCAGCGAAACTGTTTCTGAGGCATAACATAGACCCAGGGAAAAGTAGGTGTTCTGGGGTTTTCCCAGGTGACTTCTAAAGAGACAAACTCCAGAGGACTTTGCCTGTTAGCTTTACACTCTGGCAGGGGTCAGACAGCTTGAGGTGCCTTTTGACAAGCCTGGAAAATAAACTCTCAGGAAAGAAAGAACTGTCCCAGCCTGGGGTATACTGATGGATATTTTATAGTTTCTTTTGAACATTTGTGTCTGGAGTAGTTTCACAGGGCCACTGAAGCTGTTGACAAACTTAGAGCATCTGTGATGTCTGTCCTTATCCTGTTTGCTGCCTGGCTGAACAATAGGTCTGATGGAGCTGTGTTGCATCCTAAATGCTGTGTGTCACAAAGTTGCTTCACTAGCATGAAATTTTTGTTTGCTGCATGTGTGTAGCCATTGGTTTTCGCTGTTTTTTCCTGACATGTTAGTATCTCAGTGTGTACACAAGCTGTATGAACAAGGGAAGCTGTCACAAACCTTGGTGAGAGCTGCTGTCTTACAGAGGTGTGTGCATCAGGAATAACAGCCTGATGGGGCTGCAGGGTGGGAAAGGCAACTGTGGCTCCTAATGGCTTTATCCTGGTGGCCACGACACATGCTGTGAGGCATTGGATCTTGCATCCTTCAGTAAAGCAACTGCTCATGACATACACACCAAATTTCACCCATTTCTTGGCTGGCCAAGGATGAACAACAGCTATTTTGTATTAACCTCTTCAATTTCAAAACCAGTTGCCTCAGTAAGTTGGTTAGGATCTCTGACACAGATGTATCTCCTGCATATGTGTTTTTTGGTGGCCAAGCATTTAGAAGTGCTATGTGAATCCTAACAAGAAGAGCTGCAGGCCTCAGCAGTCTGTCAGTAAATAGGCAAGGTACTCCAGTTTCTTAGTCAGGGAGTTCTTTGCTTTGCTTCTTGCTTTTCAGCAAATGGAAGACCTCCAGGATTTATTAAACAATTATTGTTTGCAATTGTATTTTGAGTATTTCAGCTTGACTTATCGTCTCTGTATGTGGAAGTACTCTTTCTACACAGTAGGAGAGAATCTTGTCTCACAAACTACTTCTTTGCAATTTCTGATAA
>VZTT01061991.1:25640-37650 GCA_013400855.1 Buphagus erythrorhynchus
GAGAAAGCCAGGGGAAAAAGAGTTCTATAAACACAGCCCATAAAAAGTTTGGAAAGGTATGGTCATATTTAACATACATATGGGCAAACTAAACAAGGGAGGAAGGACATGAAAAGCCTTTCAATCCTTTAACAGTTCTCTGTGTTGATTCATTTCTTTGGCAGAATAATTCTGTTTTGCACTCCAAGTCCACAGAGGGTAGGGCAAAAAAAATAGATTATCTTACACTTTTTTGTTTTGTTTTGTTTTTTTGGAAATACTTTAGAATTTTAAGTTGAGTAAAGAACTAGAAAAGATAGCGTATGGCCATTGTGCAATTTTAATACCTAGAGAATTACAGGTGTGTTTAAATAAACACTTCTGAAGAATTCTCTGTGTGCATTTGATCATGTTGTAATAAAGGTACCCTTTCTCAGCCTTTGTTTCTGAGGAAAATTTTCATGTTCTGTGTATACAAATGGTTAGCAACCAATGTAAGATCATCATACTTCATTCAGCCCTAAAGACATCCCAATGCCTGCTGGGTATAGATGTGGAGTTTGTCCAGACAACTCCCTGTAGGTCATTGCCTTGCTACAAGCATACACAGGCTGGCAAATTTAACAGACAGGAACTATTTTCTGCCAGCCTCCTTCAGACCCAGCTGTAAACCCCTTTTTAGTGGGCCACCCACAAGGCTCTTTCATGGCTGTTATAGACCCCTTTGCCAGAAACATGTAGTTTCTCATGCCAGCTCGGAGCCTTTCATCCCAATATCCAAGAACCAATCTCTCTTTCTACAGCCAGCTCCCATTCTATTTAACTTCCCTGCTACTCCAAAAGCCACATAGCCTCCGGCTTTCTGCAAATGTTGGTGGTATTTCCCTTTCTGTGCTAGAAAAGCTATTAAAATATCTCATGGATATGCACCAAAACTGAATTATCTGAGCCTGGTGGCTCACTGGTCATTTTGGTGAGTGATTGCAGGGAAAAGCACTGCCTCCCCCCATCCCCACAGGTTAGAATTTGGCTGGGTTGAGAAACTGCTCGGTGGGCTAAAACATTCCTTTGCCAAATTTGGCACCCTGAATCTGTTCATAGATAACAAATCTGATTTCTTAAAGAGCCTGTAACTTCAGCATTGTAGCAGGTAACTCTAATGTTAAAAATAAATGGTTTTTAGGTATTGGTGCAAAAAGCAGATTCTTTGAAAACAATTCAGATGTCCTATTTCAGATGCTCTGTACAGGTAAAACTTTCTTGAAGGCACTAGAATTTCCCAAAACATGTTTCACTGCTTAAAATTAACTTGAGGCTTCAGGTAAGAGGTCAGTAAGCAGAAGTGTTAAGCAATGACATGAAAATCTGTCTTGTTGGAAAACTGAAGTCCTTACCACTCTAAAAAGCTTTGAGTATAAAGATGTTGATAAGATGAATGCTTGTATTAAGTTTAGTGAATTTTAGCACTAGTAAAGAAATGCAACTATAAAAAAGACAACTATCATATATCCGAGAGATGCCTTTTTACAAAAGCAATATTTTACTGTTATTTTATATTAAAATAAACAACAGGGCAGGGAGACTGAGGGGAAGAAAAAGGATCTTTAGTTATTAGAATACCTGTGAGTCAGGAAAATCCTTTATCAATATGGGTAAGAAAATTACATGAATATGTAATTCTAAACCTAGTACATTTTGATAAAGCACCAAAATAAAAGCATTTTGGTGTTAATCTCTATGCTGAGGACTGTAACTCAAGTTTATAGGACAAAATAGCTGGGCCAGTCTTATATCAGAGCTCCATTTCTATCCATCCTGGAGCTTTCCAGCCTTGCAACAAGTTTACCTAAACAAGATGTCCATCAGCTTTGCTGCCAGTGCAATCAACGAGAAGACAAAAGTATTAGAAAGCTATCAGCTGTTAATGCATTTCTCTCTTCTCTCATGTATGGATTTTTGTTCAAATATCCTGTATATGAACGCTTGATTTCTATCCACTGGCCTGAAACAAGGATGACTCCACCAAAATCGCTGGCATGAGACTCATTCATCTGAGATGGGAAGTACGATGAGTATATTAGAGTGTCTATATATATTGCAAGTTTTACATGCTGGGCAGGGTAAAGAAGAATTTAAAAGCCAGCAGTTGTTGTTGAAAAGCTTTGAAAATGAATTGGGGAAACTCTTGGTTGAACTCCTATAACCAGAGAATTCCTCTAACCTTCTTGCTGTAGCATGTATGTTTTATAGTGTTTAAATCTTTAGTCCTATCCAAAATGGAAAGGGAAAAGGGAAAGTTAGAGAAAGTTAATTCCACCAAATCACATGAGGTGTAATCTATGTGAAAACTAACAAAGCACTTTCCAAATATAAAATCTCCAGCATTGTTGCTTCTTCTTGCTCTTCACTGCATGTGAGAATAATTACACATGCACTGACACAGAGAAGATGCTTTTCTTCCTTATTCAATTTGATGATAACTTCTGGTTCTGATAACATGGTTACATACTTTTATTTGTTCTTTTCCAGAGCTAAAAATGTAGGCTGTAAGGTGAGAAGGTGTGTGAGACAGAAAAAAGAGAAGATAATGACAATTTACAAGAGTGGTAATTATGAGGACCTGTGACTGTGGATTTTGTTCAGAGGTTGTGCAAACCATTCAGAGTTTATTCCTGAAAAAGCAAGAGGACCAATGCAATCCTCAGCTAAACTTTTTTTTTTTTTCTGAGACAATGTAGCAGCTCTTCTCTTGTGTGTTGCATTTCAAAATGAAGATGCACATGTATACTCACAGATGTGCCTTCCAGTCCTTTTCTTCATATATGTCAATACATACACTTCATGACTGCAACAAAACCTGGCTTCAAGCAGGCCCAGGAAAATTCCACATCAAGTTCTGTTTCTTTGTTCCTCCTTGCACTACAATTTGAGACATCTGAAAATTGAAAAGGGAAACAATCTTGCTTAATTAAAAAACAAAAATGAAAACAGAACCAAACAAACCAATATGCACATACACTCCCAAAAACACACCCACCCCCACCTCCGACGAAAAGGGAGAGAAAAAAGGTCCAAATTTTTTTCTTTTTGGTAGCAGTCTGAAGATAACAGGTGGTATACATACTATATATGTGCTTTACATGCTAAAGGTATCCAACAGAAGTTTTAGTGGTTTTAATAGTAAACAGCACCAGGAATTGTTTACCATTAAAGAATATTTTTTTTCTGTGAGGGTTCAAGTAGCTCACAGCATTAGAGCATGATGATGTCCAGGCTGCCTCAGGTTTCACCAAGGTCCTACAATCTCAGAATCAGTCAATTTAGTGTTCTAAGCCAAGGGTTTTACCCTGTGCAAGTGTTAGATAACACAGAATTATGTCAAACTAAATGATGGACTCAAATCAGCCATCACAGATAGGTTGAGTTCTTCTCACATATTTACACATATGTAAAAATTGAGATCTTGGTTCTACTGTCTCCACATGGGGAAGCTGTACCATCTGAGCTGCCCAAAGATGCCCTGCCTAGCTCCCAGTTGCAGCTGCAGGAATTTCCCATAGATCCTGTGCCACATCTGCCAAACTATGTACATATGCTCTCATACTAACCAAAGAGTCTCAAATGGCCCTAGGCAGGGAAATTTGAGCAAATTATTTGACCTCTAAGATCCTGACAATCAGAGTTAACAGAAGTTTGTTTAGACTATGTTTCTAATTAATGGAGACAAATGTGCATTTTTAGAAGTAATTTATCACATTTTTAAAGAGTAATGGAGTGAAATAGTCACCATTAAGAGACATAATGTATTTCTGTATTGACAACAAACTGTCCTAAGATGTCAGTTGCACAAGTATTCAACAGCAGGAGTCCTGTTTAAACTCATTCAGTGATCTCCATAGAGAAATTTGGACTATATGTCTGTATGTGTTTATAACACATATTTAAAATACTAATTTTAAATATTTATTTTTGTGATTTTTTGATATTTAATACTTAAATATTACAGATAGGATTAATTCAGTCATTTAAAACTTATGATGTCTACATGTGTGCTATGCATGTGCTATATACACAGCACATGTAATATTTAAATATCTGAAATCAGGAGAGTTAACTCTCAATTTCTTCTTGGAAGTTTTCAAATAATCAAGGCAAATAATCTTACATGAATGCTGAGAGACACTGAAAAAATAACAAGGCCTTAGCTAAGAGAACATATTGAATGCTTGGGCAAGAGAGATTACCCTGGTGTCATTCCTTTCCTGACTGTGGAAATGCTCCAAAGTGTACGTGCATAGAGTAAGGTGTATTCCTGAATTTTTTTCTGAATACTGAAAATGAATGTATATTTCTGTGTGAGCGCTCATTTGAGTTAATGACTTTTTTTTCATTCTCTGAAAAGTTTGAAAAGGCAGCTAGCACTGCTTAAATGCTTTCTTAATATTGCCTGTGTTCAGTGTTTGACATGGCTGTAATTTTACAACAAGACAATAATATTGGGTGAAAGGAGGTCAATACACAAGATAGGAACTGCACTGAAATATGATCAGATTCTGGAAAGATTTGAGAGACATTTCTACAAAGGAAGAAATAAATTTTCTGTGGTTGGAACAATTATCCGTAAATTCCACAGAAGTAAGAAAAGTGAGGGTTTTGTCATGGTTTAACCCCAGCTGATGAGTGAATACCAGTTTGTTCACCATCCTTTCCTCCCCCAGCAGGAAGGAGGATAAGTTAAAAAAAGGAAAATGGTTGGTCCTGGGCGACTCCCCCCAGTTTATATACTGGACATGATGTTATGTGGTCGTGAATATCTTTGGCCATTTCAGGTCAGCTGTCCTGGCTATGCTCCCTCCCAGTTTCTTGTGCAGCTCCTCACTGGCAGAGAGCAGGAAAATTAGCAACAACCAAAACATCAGTGTGTTATTAATGTAATTCTCATATTAAATCCAAAACACAGCACTTCAGGAGCTACAAAGAAGAAAATGAACTCCATCCCTGGTGAAAGTGGTACTGTTTTCAAAGAAATATATTTTCTTTCATAGTGGCTAGTAAAGTGTTTCAAATAATTCATAAAAATACCACAGCCATAACATGTCATGCTATACAAGTTGTGGCATGAAACACTAATTTTGATCAGCTGGTCTGTTGTGTGGTATTGTGAGATTTGCATGTTGGAGAAAAAGAATCAATCAACCACATTATGTAAGACTTATAAAAGGCATGCTGAAACACAACCAGCCCAGCCCAGGAAAACCTGTTGATCACCCTGCAGAAGCAAAACAAGAAAATTGCTTGGGCAAGTTCTGGGTGTGCTGTTTATCAGCATAGCCTGCCTGGGCTTACAGAAGCAAAGCAATGGTCTTGTAGGAGAAAGTATCTTGTGTGAGTCAACACATACAGGTAACCAAGGGGAACCATCAAACCACAGCCAAAATACAAAGAGTAGAAATAAATATTTCATTGCCTTGCTAAAAAGGAAGGTATTTCATTACCTTTCCCAAGTGGCTGAGCCACACAGGGGGGACACAGCCTCCATTCCCCTCTTTTCCTCCTGGTGGGCAGCGTGGGGGCTCGCTGCCGCCTCGCCGCAGCAAACGGCTTCACGCGTGTTCTGTGAGAATGTGTCACCTCTCCACAGGAATTTTTATCCTCCAAATAGTAGGCATAAGAAATGTAGTTTTCCCACACCAACACTTTTAGCATTCTCAGCTGCAATATCACTTTGAGCAAAACTATTCCTTCCTCCTTGCCAAATCTACCAACTGTAACCCTGTCCTTCCAACAGATCTTAGAAGCAATTATTCACCTTTTAATACAAATACTGACTTCTCTAAAAATGATCATCCTCATAACAAAGTCAAAAGTAACTAAAACAGCTCAACAAGACTTTAGTTTTATTTACTTGCACTTCATTAGGAAACCAATCAATGCCATCATTTGACTATCTGAAACTACTGACTTTTCCTGGTGACTGACTGTGATATCTACAAAAACTTAACTGCATTCTTATTGAGAATTACTTAGAAAAATATATTAAATAAATCTAAGTAGGTACTCCTCAGTTAATAATTTGGTTATTTTAGCTTTTTCTCATAGTCAAATCACCCAAAAATAATTTATGAGCTTTTTTTCTATTTTAAATTTAAAAATGAAAGCTTTTTGCGATTCGAATTTATTCATCAGATACTTTTTGTAAATAATTTTTATATGTAGACTGCTGGCAGGAATATGCTGAATCTGAACAGTGCTAGAACATGCTTAGCACGTGATGTTCCTTTCTTGCCCAAACTGAATGAGTAAAACATAAAAATAGCTTTCTTCATAAGGAGAAAAACATACATGTATTTGCTAATACTTCATTAGAAATCCGTAGTTTAACTGATCCTTCTTGTTTGAAACTGCATCCAATGGGAAATAAATAAAAGAAAAATTAGGCAAAGCATCTTCAATCTGACATTTTTAATGAATATGCATAATAAATAGTGCATGTGCATCTTTGTTCAGTTCTTGCACCTGGATTCAGCCAAAACCAGTGAAAGACAACAGTGAAAGAAGCTGGCATTACATTGCATTCATGTAGACTTTACTCACTCAGATTCATTGCTGCTGTTTCTGGGGTATGTTCACTATAAAATATTGAATTGAGAAAATCTGTGTATCCAGTTTGGCTCATACAATCACTCTCATGCTACCTTCTAGGACCCATAAAGACTGACATTTGCAAAACCCTGCTCTCCACAGCACCACAGTAATCCACCACTGACCTATTTTTGTATCTTATTTCTAATAGCTGGACTGCCTTTCATCCTACAGAATAGGCATGCTTATTTAAAAAATTTTTAAAAATAGAGGTTAAATGACAGTTTTCAACTTGTCTTTAATCACCTTTTAGTATAAGACTGACACATATGATGCTGTAAGTCCTTATTGCCAATAAAATTGTATTTCCTTAGCATAGGTATATCTTCTGTTCTTAATCAGTTTTGAAGTAGAACATAACGTGGAAGACTAAGTAAGAACGTAAAAAAACCCCTTTAAAATCTCCCAATAGGGGCCAATAAGAAGTCAACATATATTTTCTGAAAGGGAAGCTGTTGATTCTTGACATATATGGAAATATGTGAAAACCTGTTATTTTTATGATCTTTCCCATTCCTCACAGATGATTCTCTGAGCAATTAAACTATAATGCTGTGAAGAATTTGCTGTCAAATATGTGAAGTAATTATAATTCAGCAAACAGTTTGATACAAAATGGTGGCAAAGGTAACAGTTGCAATTCTTTTTTTCTGATAGAAGAAAATTTTTAAACTGTGGTAAACTGAAATGAAGAAATAGAAAAATATTTCCGTATCTGGAAAATGAATCTATAATGAGTTAAAAAACACAGCCATGTCTACGTACCTGCGTGTGACCTAATCTGGACACATGGGCAGTAGAGTCTCAGTTCCCTCAGAATAAACTCAGGCACCAGCACATGCTGGAGGCCCTGGCTGGAAAGCAACTTTGCCAAAAAGGACCTGGGCATCCAGTGCTCCATGACTGAGCACTGGGCACAGGTTGCCCAGAGCAGTTGTAGAATCTTCCTCCTTGGAGATATTCAAAAGTTGTCTGGACAAAGTCCTGGGCAACCTGGTCTGGGTGACCCTGCTGGAGCAGGGAGGTTGGACCAAATGACCTCCAGACAGCCTTTACAACCTTAACTGATCTCATACTATGTGAAAATATTAAAGAAAAAGCTAAAAATATTTAACCCATTGACTTAAATAGGAGAAAGGGTACACATTTTGGGAATGTGAAATATGTTTAAGTATTCACCAGTCCCAGGTGAAAGAAATAAATGGCTGCTATCATCTGCAAAAGCAAATTATTTTTAAACAGATATTCTAAAACCAAGGCAGAATTTCACATTAATAATTTCTTAAAAGAGAGGGTTGTCTATCACAGAGACAGACAGAAAATGTTTATGTATATGAAAAAGCATATAGTGGCAGTTGACAGCAAAGGTGTTAATAAGAATTTTGGTGTACTATGAAAACTTTTGGAAAAGCATGCAACAGGGCTATACTTCCTTTCTGCTTCTAAAAGCAATGGATGGAATGTATTTCTCAAGAGGTCTTGTGGTAAATCTTGTAATAAATAAGAAAAAAATCCCTGTCTATGTAATGAAAACAGCTATTATTAAATTATTCAGAAGAAACTACTGGGTCAAGATATCTAAAAAGTGTTATCATATGCACACATAAGATACAAATAAGAACCTGTGGAATATGCCTAAATGCAGATTATTACACTGATGTGAATTTGGGACTACCCATGTGTGCCATATCCAGACTGAACCTTGGCTTGAATATGCAGATTTTTTCTGCTTATGTACCAGAATGATATCCAAATGATTGGTGATACAGGTCAAAGAAAATTCTTTGGCTTAAGATAGACAAATTAAAGAGAAAATTTTTTTCTCCAACTGTTCTGCAACAAACCAGCATCTGAGACTTCTGGATTTCTCCAAGGGCAGAAGGGCAGGACAGCTGCCATTGATAACTACCATAAGTGAGAAGTGATGAACAAGATAACACTGACAGAGGAATGCTGGACAGCAGGGAAGGGACATGAATTCTTACAACACAAATTTATGTCTACTGGTATATTCAAAATAATCCTCATGCAGCATGAACTACATGGATTTAATTTCTTTCTCTATTTCAGGTTTTGTAGCTTCCACTGAAGCTTACGAATGGATCATAAGATGCTTTTACGAAAACCCTGATAGTGCAGCCAGATATGCTTCAGGTGAGCTTGCCATTAAAAAATTTTCCATATAAACCCAAAGTTTATATCACATCATTAAACTGTACTCATGTAGTTAGTCATAGCAGATGAGAGAATCCAGGGAAGAAATACAATTCCTTGCTTGAAAGCAAGAAAGAGGCCATGAGTGTGGTGGGAGCTTGCACATTTATCATGAAAGATCCTGGATTTCTCAAAGGACATCAAAGTATATCAAATGAGTGTTGAAAAAAAGGCAGCTCAGGTGAGGGAATTCTGATAGATGTGTTATTATTTTTTCTGGATCTGTGTATGTTTGCAATACATGGAATATATTTATATTTTGGGACCACTGTAAAGTCTTATATCTGCTTACTTTCAGTTATTTTGGTGTGGTCAAGAATAAACCCAGAGTCTTGGATAAGGAATAGCAAAATGCTTCATTCTCTTCATACTAGGAAAGCTTAAGAGCACTCATGACTTACATTTAACACTGATATGTTCCCAGGCTGCAGTTTTGTGTGATGGCAACAATCCACATTGAGCCATGCAAACCTGTTGGTAGACTTTGATACTTAACACTCCCGAGTTAACTAGGCCAAAAAGTATAAAATAATTTTAAGAGTTTAAAATGAGTTCAAACTAATCTCACCTACTCAGAATGCAATCAAGAAAGAAGAAAACCAGAAAATATGTTGTGTAAGGTGATTGATGTTGATGTGAAAATTTCAGAATCAGACCTCCATTAGAGATTCTGGGGAAGAAGGTTTTGTTTTCCTTGCCCCCCTGGAGGTAACTGTAGATTTAGACATTAGTTCTAGTGGCAGCAATTGTTATACTTTATAGAAAATGCTTTTTATTTCCCATTATAAAAAGCACATTACATGAGAACATAGCTCTAACATGGTAAAAATCAAAAATCATTTGCTTCATGGCCCTTCAGCATCACATTTAAATGTCACTGCATTATTTACTGCATACTGATGATCAGTTATTTTTAATATCATTGATAATTAAGGGTTGGCAAAACTGGGAAAGGGAAACATAATTCAGTGCTATACTTTTGGTATAACAGAAGATTTTCTTAGATCTGAGAGTGGGGGTTAAAAGATGGCTCAGGATCTTCATCGTTGCTCCAGACAATATCCAGGCTAAGTCAAACACGAGGGTAGAGCTGGTGTGAACTATTACACAAACTTTTTATCTTATATGCAAGGTATGGAGAGAAGTGTCACATCCCTCCCTGAAGGTCTACACTCTCTTTCAAAACACTAATTAACCCTGAACACAGACATATCTAGACAAAATCTGCTTTTTGGAAAGACATATTAGAAGATTAAGACACAGAGGTGAGTAATTGAAATATAATTTAACAGCAGAGATATGATCTATAAGGTGTAATTTGCTCTCAAGGCCCAAGAATGTGACCCAGAAGATGCAGATTCAGACATCAGAATGGGAGGTAGGGTAACAACCCTGACATATAGAAATTAGTCCCTTCTGTATATATAAAAACATTGTTTCTCAGCTTAATAATAGTAACAATATTTGGAATTAGAAGTTTTGTTTTTGCAGAGGAGTATACCCATCAATGCACACATTTATTAATAAAAGCTGCTCTTCATTTGTGGCTTACGGAATATTGCAGGTGTGTTTAAAATTCATTGTGTATGATCTTCAAAGGTCAGTGCATATACTTTCAGTTCTGCTGCACAAAGATTTGTTGTTGAATGTAATTTTAGGTCATAGTACTAACATTCACTTCAACTCAGGTCAGAAAAGAGAAGAAAGAACTTGGAGATGTAAGTATTATAATAAAAGCAGATTGCAAAGAAGGCAAACTTTATATTATTTATTTGAGGCAAAACACAGAGGCATTGAGTCTGAAAATAGAATCTTTCAAAATATTGTAAAGAGTTAGGAATGAGGTTAACATAGAAACTTAAGTATAGCTAAAGTAATAATGCAAGTGCAAGTAATTTTAAAGAAAGTTTATAGGTGGAATATTCATTGTAAAATTTGTCTTTTTTCTTTATAGGTCTTTTCCTATTATAAAGATGGTGGGGTTTTATTTTATTCCATGCTGCATCATAGAATGCTATTCAATATAAAGTTACAATGTCTATTTAAAATTTGCATGCCAAAAAGGCTCTTAAGGAAGCCCCATGATTCTAATAGTATCTTAACTGGAATTGGATAAGTATTTTCCTTTATATAAGCTAAAGAATCTAAATGTCCTTTTTGAATACATTTATTGTAATTAATATGTAAGTTTCTTGCCATTGTATCATTAATACTCTCAACGTGTGGTTGGGTTGCTCCTCATTGTGTTCCATATATGCACAAGGCAGTGCTGTATTTTAAAATTTGGTGCTTGGGTTAAAGGTGGCTGGACATAAGAAAATGGATGCACTTCACAGATACAGCATGAAAATTACAGGAGCACAATGACCTTTTCCACTAAAGAAAGAAGAGTTCATTTTTAAACCACAAGCAAAATCAAAACTATCCAAAAGGCAAAGAACAGAAGGAGAACATTTTTTTTATATATTAGCTGACCTACAACATTAAATTTCTCTCTCCCTNCACATTGAGCCATGCAAATCTGTTGGTAGACTTTGATACTTACCACTCCCGAGTTAACTAGGCCAAAAAGTATAAAATAATTTTAAGAGTTTAAAATGAGTTCTAACTAATCTCACCTACTCAGAATGCAATCAAGAAAGAAGAAAACCAGAAAATATGTTGTGTAAGGTGATTGATGTTGATGTGAAAATTTCAGAATCAGACCTCCATTAGAGATTCTGGGGAAGAAGGTTTTGTTTTCCTTGCCCCCCTGGAGGTAACTGTGTAGATTTAGACATTAGTTCTAGTGGCAGCAATTGTTATACTTTATAGAAAATGCTTTTTATTTCCCATTATAAAAAGCACATTACATGAGAACATAGCTCTAACATGGTAAAAATCAAAAATCATTTGCTTCATGGCCCTTCAGCATCACATTTAAATGTCACTGCATTATTTACTGCATACTGATGATCAGTTATTTTTAATATCATTGATAATTAAGGGTTGGCAAAACTGGGAAAGGGAAACATAATTCAGTGCTATACTTTTGGTATAACAGAAGATTTTCTTAGATCTGAGAGTGGGGGTTAAAAGATGGCTCAGGATCTTCATCGTTGCTCCAGACAATATCCAGGCTAAGTCAAACACGAGGGTAGAGCTGGTGTGAACTATTACACAAACTTTTTATCTT
>VZTT01061994.1:27374-54938 GCA_013400855.1 Buphagus erythrorhynchus
CTTCCCCTAGACCAGGTTGCTTAGAACCCCAGCCAGCCTGGCTTTGAACACTTCCAGATGTCCCATTCACAGCTTCTCTGGGCAACTTGTGCCACTGTCTCACCACCCTCACATTAAATAATTTTTCCTAATCTAAAATGACCCTCTTTCAGTTTGAAGCCATTCCCCCTTGTCCTATTGCTACATGTCCCTGTGAATTATCTCTCTCTCCATCTTTCTTGTGGGATCCCTTCAGGCACTGAAAGGCCACAATTAGGTCACCATTAAGCCTTTTCTGTTCCAGAGGAAACAAACTCAATTCTCTCAACCTTTCCCAATAGAAGAAGAAGTGTTTCATCCCCCTGATCCCCTGGGTGCCTCCTCTGTGGTGGCTCCAGCAGGTCCCTGTCCTTGCTGTGCTGGAGCCCAGAGCTGGATGCAGCCCTGCAGGTGGGGTCTCAGCAGAGCGGGGCAGAGGGGCAGAATCCCCTCCCTGCCCTGCTGCCCACTTTGGATACAGCCCAGGACAGACTGGGATTTCTGGGCTGCAAGAGCACACTGACAGCTCATGTCCAGCCTCTCACCCACCAGCACCCCCAAGTCCTTCTCCCAGAGCTGCTCTGGATCTGTTCACCCCCAGCCTGGATTGGTACCAGGGGTTGCTCTAACCCACGTGTAGCCCCCTAGAAGCTGGGTCTTGCTAAACCTCATGAGACTCCCATGGGCCACTTGCTGAGCTTGTCGCCCTCAAATTTGCTGAGGGTGCTCTTGATCCTTCCATCTGTGTCATTAATGAAGATTTAAAATAAGACTGGTCCCAGTGTGGAACCCTGAGAGACACCATTTGTCACTGAGAAAGGACTGTTGATAGCTGGTACACCAGAGGTAATTTTTGCAGACACAAGCGAGTATGCATTTGCTACTCAGAACAGCTAAAGCTGAAATGGCAGGAAAGAGTAAATCTTTCCACTTTACTCCCGACTTCTGCACAGAAAAGAGAAGCTACTCTCAGTTTCTTCCAGAAAGGAAGATAGAAAAAGAAATGAACATTTAGAACTTAAGGTCTGCCACAGAGAAGACAGGGGAGGAGATGCTGCAATCAGCAGCCAGGAGAGAGAGAACCCCCCTGAGGTCCCTCGGATGCTGCAGGGCAGGGTGAGCTCACAGGCTGCCTGTGATGTCCTGACACGAGGCTCAGAGCTGCAGTCCCAGCTCACTCTTCTCTCCTGCTTGCTGCCTCGAGACACTTCTCCCGTGTGCCCAGCAGCATCCACTGAAGGTCAGGCAGTCCCACGCTGCCTCCCTCTTCCTGCTGCTCCTCCCTGCTCCTGGGCCTTGCCTCCTGTGTGGAAGCAGGTTTTTCTCCAGGGAGGCAGGTCAGCAAAGTCATCTGGCAGAAAACATATTGCTTTAGCAGGTTTGTTTTCCACCAGCTGAGCAATTCCAGCTTGCAGAGCCTCCCTTACAGTTTAGTTAACCTGATTCATTCATTAATTGAACCGTTTTCAGCTTTGACAAAATCCTGATAATGTTATCTCACATACAACAGAAATAACTATGGCAAGATCCACATATACAGTGGGAACTAAAAGACTTCTGTCCAGGAAGGAGGGAGGGATTGAGAGATGGAAAAAGAAATTTAATATCACCAAACCCACCAGGAATCACAAACCTCTTGAATAAATTGTTAACTGAGTCAACCAACTATAATGTCAAAGTTTCAGTGTTGGATATTTTTTAAGGGGCTCTGCACTGGCCTGAGCTCTTTCCTCACTGAAATCTCACCTTGGGATATTTCAATGACAAAACTTGCCCTGGCACAAGAAAATGTGATTTGCAATACATAAGTAGCATGTATAATACGGAGAAGGTGAGAATGAGCAAATCAATTTGCTGCTTATTGGAAACTGGTTTTTCCAAGGGCTGGTCACCTAAGCAACCTGATCATGCTATGCATGCAATTTGCATCCACTGAACATTCGATATTGATCATTTTTAATGACTGCTATACAAGACTATTTCTGGTGTCTGGACAAGTACTATGCCTTCTAAAATAGATGAGGTTTACTATTATTCTATGTAAGAAATTAAAAAGAGCTGTAATTCACACTCTCTGGTTTACCATTGGGATCTTGTATACTCTCTTCCCTATGGCTATGTGCAGAATATAATTACAACCCATTATTTTTTTCCTTATATTTTTTCTCCTGGTAGGAAAAATGCAATCTGGCTGAAGCTAAATGTTTTGTGAAAATGAATAAATCTCAAATAAACAGTTGCTAGGATGAATTCTTAAACACAGAAATCTTGGATGGAGAGCTAGGAAAGGACAGGTTGTGGAAAGAATCTCTCAGATCTGAAATAACAATTGCTTGAATAAGAATGGGCAAAAATTAATAAAACCTCTCTGCTCCAAAAGAGACAAAGCACAGAATCTAGTTCAGCTATCCTCACTCCACGCTTTAAATACTCAGTAGTAGCCTGTTTGAAGTCTTTCTTCCTCTGTGAAAACCTAGTCTCACATTCATTTTATTGCAAAATGAAATAGGCTTCAAACCTTCAATGTTTCATAAAATTGATTTGCTTTTCCACTTTAATTATAATAGTACCTTACTTAGATAGGTGGCCAGCTTTTTGTCATCACACAAGCAATATCTTCTTTGAGAAAATCCTTCCTACTCTGTGCTAATTGGAAAGATGTAGCCAGCACTAAACATCCTTCAAGTCAGGCAACAAAAGAAAGGGGTGCAATGCACAGCTACATTTCTGCTTGCAGGTGGTCCTCTGATATTTCATTTATTTGAAGAAATGGCCATTCAAAGAAACATGATGATCTCCTTAGATTAAAAAAAAAAAAAGAGAGGCCTTGGAATAAAAGGTGAATCAGTCAGGTGGGACAGGTATCTTTAGCAGTGAGCTAATATTATATATATATATATATATATATATATATGTAGGTTACAATCCAATACTGTCTAAACTTTGCTGTTTAAACATAGCCATGAGGTCAGAGAAAAATCTGGGTGGTATTAGTCCACTGATAGTAAGACTGTGGGTAAAGCAATTTATTGTCTCAAGCTAGAAACTCTAACACAGAAATGTAGATGATAACTTCCATTAACTGTTGTTCTGTACATGTTTACAGTGAGTTCTACCTCTTAATAATTATGATTTTAAAAGAAAATATTCTAAATCAATGCTTTCCTTAACTCAGTCTTTTTAAATGTTTGCCAGAAATGTAACTTTTTGGTTGACTTTTTCTAAAAACTTCTGCCTATTATTACCCTAACAGCTATAAGGTTCATGCTATTAAAAGGATCTCCTAAAAGGTTCAAATGTTTATTACAATAATTTCTGTAATAATATATCATTAAAAGAAAGAAAAAAAAAAACATAAATATGTACTCTCACTTCTTTTTGAAGGTCGTAACTAACACTGTTAAGCAGATGTTCTAGTCTAATATGAATGCTGGGGAGGGGCACTGAGAAAAAAAAAGGGGAAAGAACCATCTACAAGAATGCTAATTAAAATGTGACAACAATTGATCGCGCCCTTTCACTGGGGGCACTTTAACAAATTTTTGCATTTGACCTTCACTGCTGAGCCACAGGAGCTATGAATTCATAGCATAACTAATTAATGATCGATCAAGTTGTGTTTGAAGAGCCAGGGGGCTGTGGGAGGCAGGGCTGGAGCTGTGAGTGTGGTTCCTGCTGGAGTCGGCTCCGAGCGCTGCACCCCAGCAGCTGGGACAGTGCGCTCAGCATAAATAAAATGAATAAAATGAATAAATAAAATAATAGCAGAAATAATCCCACATATACAGCAGAGGGTAGAGGGGCTCTCAACAGGGTGGCACTGCTTAGATCTTCTCTCTTGGGGGAGAGAAAGAAAACAAAAAAAAAAACCAATCAAAAAACAAACAGCAAACCAACAGAACACAAACACACAACAAATAAACAAACAAACCCCCCAAAAAACAAACAAATCCTGCAAAACAACAATAAAAAATCACAAAACAAAACAAAAAAAAGAGTAATTAAAGAGGCCCCTGGAAACCTGCTCTTGTAGGAAGCCGGGCTGCGGGCATGGCCCCCTGAGATGCAGGCAGCACATTGCTGATCCACTGCCGATCCATTGAGGATCCACTGCCAATCCATTGTTGATCCATTGCCAATCCATTGAGGATCCACTGCCAATCCATTGAGGATCCATTGCCAATCCATTGCTGATCCACTGCCAATCCATTGAGGATCCATTGCCAATCCATTGAGGATCCATTGCCAATCCATTGCTGATCCACTGCCAATCCATTGAGGATCCATTGCCAATCCATTGAGGATCCATTGTTGATCCATTGCCAATTCATTGCCGATCCACAGCAGGCACACCTGTATCCCTAAGGCAGAGCAAGCAGCACATCCCCTTTACTCAACAGACTCCCTCCCCTTGTATGCAAAAGCTGTGCCTTTTAGCAAAATATGCAACCCATGTGAGAGCAAGGTGTGTTCAAGGCATTCCCATCACCAGCCAGGATGCTGGATTCTTTTCCCCACATCACACCAGTGTTCTGGAGTGATCTTTCCTGTTTCTGGATGCTCTGATGAGATGCATCAGCCATCAAGTGAGGTGTGTGCTGCCCTGTGATTGAAGGAGTAGAAATGTTGGTGCAGGTTACAGGTGTAACATGTCTGGGGAGCAGGTGGGGAGAGTCATCCACAAATTACAAGTGAAGCATCATAATGGGTTCAAACCCAATCTGAGTCCTTATCCTTGAATGTTCTGTCATAGATAAGCCAAAGGAAGGTATCTATAGAATACAAAATGGAAGAAATTGCACAGTGATACCTACACAGTGATAGAGAGGGACCTTTTACAAAGGCCTGTAGAGACTGGACAAGGGGAGAGGGATTCAAACTGAAAGAGAGTACCCTTAAGTTATATATAAGAAAAAAATTCTTTACTGTGTGAGGGGTGAGGCACTGACACAGATTGCCCAGAGAACTTGTGGATGCTCCATCTCTGGAAGTGTTCAAGGCCAGGCTGGATGGAGCTCTGAGCACCCTGGTCTAGTGAAAACTCTCCCTGCCCATGGCAGACAGATTGCAATGAGACAATAATTAAGGTCCCTTCCAACTCGGACCATTCTATTATTCTGTGTTTGCAGATTGAGTTACAAAAATGTTCTTGCTCTTTTTTGTTTGAACCAGGTATCTGTTGACTTAATTCTATGCTGCTATGTTGTCACACCAAAGAAGATGGCAGGAAATGAATTTTTGCTCATTTTCTCCCAGACATTCACCAGTCTGCAGGTTTTTTCAATATTCATCGTTTCTTTCACTTTACTTTTTCCAGAAAGAAGAAAAGTCGCTTATTCACAGCATCTGCTGGAATTCTATAAATAATCAGGAGTCAAAAATGGGACCTTTAATAGCAACAGCCTAATGAGCTCCATATCTCCCCAAAGTGGGTCAAAGCTCCTCAAAGCTTTCCTGAAAGGATCCTAAGCTTTAGCCAAGATAAGTCACACAGATACAGTGACAAGAAGTACAATGAATGTAAGTTACCCAATTTTCAGGGAAAAAATCCTTTGTTGAACAGTGGTTAAGCAGCACAATAATGTCTTTGGAGAGATAAATCATATAACTATATAAATAATTATATCTATTTGGTAAAATTAGGAACTTGGGAAAAAAAAAGAATAAAAATGTAATCAAACCAACATCTTGGCAAATATTAATAGAGAATTAATTGGCAGTTCTAGTCATCTGTATGTCAACAAAAATGACTGAAGAAATCAAAATTGCTGTAGGCTGCTTGGTTTTCCTGATGTTTTGGAAGTATTAAATAGGTTATTAAATGTATTTTCTCAAAGATGTGTAGTCTTCCAGCTTTCTCTGTTATCAGTAGGATTTAAGCAACTAAATGTGTTTATAGATCTCCTTATAAGTGGGATTTTTATTATACTAAAAAGCAGAAAAAGCCCATTCAGAGAGCTCAGAGGCTGTTTACCTGCTATTTAGCAATGTTCTCTCTTTTCCCTATAAACAGAAACATACAGAGATCTTATGCAATAATCTATTTTACCTTTGGGATGCGAAAACCTTTCTGCTTAAGAGTTACAAAGCCATCAAGAAATCTAAAGTAACTGGCAAAAATATCAATGTTTTTTCCATCCTGAGTGGGTCATAACAGGGCAGCAAAATGGCAAGGTAATGGAAATTAAATGTCAGCCAGAACATTTATAAGACATATTATTACTTTGAGTAAGAGTTTAAAAAGAACATGCTGACTTTGGTTAAGTTATTAACGAGAGCATGCTAATGTTTACAAACTAAGAAAGTCATCCTAAGGAATTATCCATTCTGTGACCAAAGAAATCATTAGTTCAGGACCTTCCTTCCTTGTTAGCTCTAGTTTAGGCCATGGATATCAAGAGATTCCAAACCATATCTCTAGGATGCCAGGGCAGGAGAATTTCAGCCACACACAGCTCAGGTTGTGTCTCCAGGGTAGGGATGTGCCAGTCCAACTCCAGTCACAAGTTGCTCCAGAACAAGCAGACTACACTGCAAAGCTAGATTATGATTTCATTAAATACCAGGTTCACCAAGCTGTAATACTAAAAATCCTTGAAGAGCTGATAATAAAATATCGGAATATTCTGATGTGTGAGGCTTCACGGATAAAGAATATTAGATTCTCTATACAACACAGATGAGTTAGTCACAGAAATAAATATTGCATTACTTTGAGATGCTGAACACCTTGATCACAAATCTGTCACAGAAAGGGTTTTAAGAAGGAGGCAGCAATAACAGCAGGCAGCTGTAACTCTCCAGTGTTGAATTCCCTCCAGAGACAGAAAAATCATCATTTAATGCCTGTTTCTCTAAGTCATGGAAAAAAAAAAAAAAACAAACAAAACAAAACAAAACAAAAAATTAAGCCAACAATAATGGAAAAAAAAAAAACGTAAGAACTTACATTGTAAATTAGAGCTTTAGATAATTGTTTTCTGAGTGATTGCTCAAAGAGTAATAGCTCTCAATATTATTTCTAAACAGCACACCGTTTCAGTATTGACCCCAGTGATCTGGTTCTTGCCTACTACACTGTACAAAAATCTTTTGTGCAGGATCCATATCCAAATTCTTTGTAGGCCTCTACTGTGAGAAAATTTTCTTTCTCAAGATTACTCAGCTTATAATTTATGACAAAAAAATAAAGGTATGGATTTCTCTCTGAGCTTCTCTTCAAACTTTGGACTGTCAATCACTGAAGGAAAAAGCAAGGGAGGAAGGGGGATAGAGGGAAGAGGAAAAAAGGCGTGCACATTTCCACACACAAAGGAGGTAGAAGGTATTCCCTTATTATGTGATGGGCACATAAAACGCTGTTTTCTGAAATCAAATCCCCATATTCACCCTCCCCCTTCCTGCCTGTCTTTCATTACATACTGTTTGTCATATTCTGTTTTCCCATCTGGTGGCAGCTGTGTACATCTAATGAATCCTGCAAAACTTTTGACTCTGTATCCTTCTTTGGTACCTCAGTTCATTTGCTGTTAATTTCCTAAAAGCTTTTCTCAGAAGCAGTCACTGTGGTGGCACATTTCCACTCTGCAGGTGTAAGGCAGGCATTACTGATGCTCCCTGTGTTGCTTGCCCCATTCTAAACCCCATTTTTATGGCTTTTAGATTACAGTAATAGGCACACACTGTACAGAGCAATATTCACAAATGACCCCGTTGTTCAGTATGCTGCATCCCATATGTTTGCTTATGGCAATAAATCCAATTGCATTACTTCAGCTATGGCAGATTTATACCTGCTTCCTATCAGTCAATGAATTGACTTTAAAATTTTGTTCAGAGTTTTTCATTACCTGTCTGAATCATCCCTTTCATACCTATCAAAATTGGTCTCCATTGATATATACCCTCAGTCCTTACTTTCTAATAATAAATCTCAAATTCATCAGCCCCCTTGCCAGGTCTCTCATCCATGAGTAGCAGAGCATTCACCTGTTATGCCCCTGAGCTGTGGAATTACCTGAACTCAAGTCTCATCTCCAAATCCCCTGAGCTTTTCTAATCCCTCTTTGATTCACACTTATTAAAACTTACTTTTCATATTTGATCCATTACTGACACATGCTGTAGGCTTTACTGACATAAAAATAGTTCTATTTCCTTTATAGATGATGCACTGACAATGTCAAGACAAAAAAAAAAATAAAAGCCTCTTTATTGGCTTTATATATAGATTGCAAGACTTGGTTTTCTCTATCTTTCTTTTCTGGGGTTAAGCATCAGCTCATATGCTTAGGCTGTGGTGTCCAGACCTCAGCTCTGAGTATAAAAGTAGAAATTCCTATTGCTTTAGTAGCATATCATGAATCAAATGCAGAGTACTGAGTAGGCATATCATAAAAATCTAATTTGTAGTAAAGGCATTTTACAAAACATTAGCACCCAATTATCCTTATGGCCTAATTGAGTGCTGTGCTCAAGAAAACTGAAGCAGAGCCAGAAAACACCCTAGGACATTCCTGAAGGGACTCAGGTGTTCCAGTGTCCAAGCTCTGGACTGGGACAAGGTGTTTTGCCAGCAGTAGGTATGCCTGTGTATTTCCTGCATGCACTCAGCCTGCTGTTTGCCAGTTAGAAAAGACACATCAAACACATTATTTGAGTGCTTCGAGGTGAAGCAGGAGAAGCTCTGAAGCATATTAGGACTGTAAGCCCTGAGGGTAGGCGTAATCTTAACCCAGGATCTGCATCCAAGTGACCTGTGCTTCATCTTACCCCTTCAGGGTAAAGTCAGTGAGAGTTTTGAAGGCAGATTTAGCCCAGAGGAGCACACGTGTATGAGAGAGAGATTTCTTTTCTGATCATATGAAATGGCTGTACTTGCAATTCTTTTTATTCTCTGAGTTTACTAAACTTAATAAACTGTGAGTTTTCAGTGATTTCTCAAGTCTTGCACATCCCATTGAACCCCATGCAACAGGGCACTGCTTAGCTCTGGGCACACACCTGGGAACACTGACCTGGACTTCCCATGGCTGGGACATGAATTGCCATGGTGTGCTTGTTGTTCTGTTACCAGAAATAATGAATAGCACTGGTGAAGGCAAAACTCAGAACAGGCAAATGGTGATGGTTTCTCTTTCACATTTACATTCTCCCCCAGTTAAACAGTCTGCAACATGGCTGAACAGGGTGCATATATTTATCATTCTTATCTTTACTAGTTGAATTCTAATTCCAAGGCTTGGTCTGAGATTAATAGCAGGACACCAACTCGATTTATGGCAAATCACACAGATTATCTGTGCTCTGGAACTTCTTCACTGTTCTCTGGTTTCTTTAAAATCATCATCATGGTTCAGAGAGTTTCCCAACAAGCCCTTTAAATATCTAGATCCAAGTATTTAAAAAGCTGCCTCTACCCTTTCTATCAGATGTTATTGACATTAGGCCATGCTCAGGTTTGTTTTTTTTTTAACACCTCTGATGCAAAAATCAATTAGTAGTGGTATGGTAAAAGGTAAAAGAGGAAACAGTTCTATATTTTTTTGGTGAAAGACAAAAAAGCAAGGCTTGTATTACTCCCAAAGGTCTACTGAAGAGACTCCTTTGCACAATGAGCCAGAACACCAGCTTTAAACTGGTGGTTGCAGCAGAAGACAATTAACTTCTTCCTGTGGTCTTCTTAAATTCCCACAGCACTTAAATTCTACTTGCTGCATAAGGGACTGCCAAAGGGAAAGGTCCCAGTGCCATGTGCCCTAGGGCCACTGTGCCATCCCTCCAGGGTTTGTGTGTTAAACACTCATCACTGTGGGTTCAGGCTTTTCAGGGATCCAGCTACTTATGCTGTGGATAGTAGGCAAGGGACAACAACATTTAGGGCTTTGAAGTCACAGTTTAGAAACTGTAGGAGGGAAAGTGTCTGCTTAGTTTAAGTTTCTGGATGGAGAAGCTCCTCCAAGCATGACAGGCAGCTCAGGAGTACATACACAAGTGGCTGTTTAAAAATTTAACAAGCAGGCAGTGGAGGCTGCTGTAATAGGTTGATCAAAGGCAAGAGCCAGCATCCTGACAGTGAATGAGTGGTAACAGCTATGATGGGGTTGGACTCTAAAGGGCCTGGAAGGTAAAAGCAGTTATTTCTGATGCAGCACAGGAAAAGAAAAGATGCCAGAAAAGGATAATGAAAGAAACTGATCTTTCCAGTACTATCCACCACATCTACAAGTGGAACAGAGCATTATTTGTCAAGGCCAGAGTGAGGGATGCTGCTGTGGCGGAGAGAGATGAGAGGCTGAATGAGCTGGATATAAAATCCTGTATGGAAATCTTTTTCAGAAGTGCTATAGGAGGAGAATCTGTGAGACTGAAATGTCCAGAAGCTTCTCTAGTGAAAGACTGTGGGGGCCTGACTGCCAGGTAAGGGTGAGGACAGCAGGCAGGGGCTCTTCAATTCCTCCTGAATGCAGGTGCCAGAGGTGGGGACAGAGGTGAGCTTGAGGAAAACATGTAGATGCTTTCATTAGATGAGAGAAAGAGAGAACTAAATATCTGCAGAAAATATTAGCTAGGATCAAACAGCACGAAGGAGACAAGAAAAACAAGCTTTGAGAAGCAGCTGAAGAAAGCAGGAAGGGGGTAGCAGGATTAGATCCCTTGTTAGTTTTTCCCTTGCTGCTGAAAGCCCCATCACTTCAGTTATTTCATTCCTGTGGCTCATCCCTCACCTGCTACAACAGATTGCAATGGAATAGTGATTTTGAGGTGGGGAGTACCAAGATCACCTTATGCCAGCCTGAGGTGAGGCTGACAGAGCAGGAGAGAAACAGAATATTTCCAGCCAGCAGCCAGTCACCCATGCTCATTTGGCACCAGCAACCACTATAGCTTAGCAAAACCATAATATATGTTGTTGACAATCTGGGAATCTTCTCTGAAAAGCCAAATCTTGCCTTTTTTTTCTTTTTAATGAACTATTTAATTTTTTCCAATGTTCTGCTTAGTCAATCTAAAATATTCCTCTTCTGATTAGCTATACAACACATGGCACAGTGGGAGTACTCTGTGGTTACAGACTAATTCTAAAACCAATTTAAAACAATGTGCATGTAATTTACCATGTATATGCTTCTAACATTCCCTAGGCAATTGTACCCTTTTTTTACAATCAGGGAAAGTCGTTCACTGTAGTTCTTTAGTTTTCCACACATTGCGATTTTTAAATAATGTTTTAAAAAATACTTTCAATTCTTAGACAAAACTAATCCACTTGCATCTCTACATCCTGTGAATACACAGTTTATTCTTGTATAAATTTTTGGGTCTAGGTCTTGCTTATAATTTTTGTAAAATATAGTGTAAAGAGGAAAGGTGCAGAGAATAATTCTATTTATACATTGAAAGAGTTAGAGGACAATCTATTGAAAACAGAGTGAAGAAAGCCAGGAAAAGTACAAATCTAAGGACAAATATGGATGACAACATCAGAGGCAATTATCAGTTCAGGGAACAGAGCTTTGGCTGGAAACAAGACTAAAGGGCTTGCAAATCATTTGGAAAAGTAGATTATCAGGTACTGAAGCTAAATTTTAGAAAATCTGGAATGGAAACACAGTTGAGAGAACGCAGACAGGGGAAAATCCTGCAAGGGAAGGAAAGATAAATTGGGAAAGTTACTTTTATCAGTCTTTGCATGGAATAAATTTGTAGGAAACTTTGCCTAGATAAGTGAAATGAGAATGTAGGATTAAAGTTTTGAGATCTTACCTCTGGACTATCATCTGACCATCAAATTAGAAATGTTGCTGCAAAAAAATACAAATGTGAGTAAAAAATTTGCCATTTGAAAAGGAGTGTTACCTTGAATAGAACCATACAGTACTTTATTATAATACTTTATTGAATATTTAAGTGACAATTTATCTGAAAATTAAGAATTTAACACACAAATTACCAAATACTTACAGAAAAACATGGCAAGCTGTAGAAGGGAGTCTGAACTGAAAAAGTCCTTCCACTCTCCTGCATAGAGATACAATTGTGGAGATATCTACAATTTCCCAAATTCAGCTGGTGCTTGATTTCATCATTTCTATCCATTTTATGCTGCCTCTTCTGTCCCTCAGGAAGCAGGCAGAGTGCCAGGTCCTATTGGATAACAAGGATGTAGGACTAGGACTTATTTTCATATACTTAGTTCTTTCTTATCAAATACAGCCAATTTGATGTCTTTCTTGTATCATGTCTGCCATCATCCAAGAACATCTTACGAAGGCATTAAGGTATTATTTTCTGAGTCTCTGACAATATTGTTTACTCATAAAAAAGGTGACGTTGCTGAAGAAAAGAGATTTAAAAGGCAAGCCTAAATCTATTGGAAAAATTGCATAACTGGGAGAACCCTATATATTTATCCTTTCAGATAATGATAAGAGTGTCCTGAGACGAGACAAATACCTGAGCCAGTGTGCTCATAATCATTACATCAGAAATTAAGTTGCACATAGTACAATCACACTTGAATGAAAATGAGGTAAGACTTAGGTGCATAAAGTTCCCCAATGCTACAAAAATCCATTTTCTAGAGTCCTAGACTGTAGAGTGTCCTGTGTTGTCTAGTCAGTCTCAAAGACAGAAAAACTGAGTACTGCACATGATTTCAACAGCATCATTCTTGTGGGTAAAAGAAGACTTCTTTGGTAAGGCTTAATGACAGCAGTCAGTAAACTATCAAAGTTACATTAAATTCACCAGTTTGACTGGAAAAAATATTCCTATTTGGTAAAATGCAACAACAAAACACCCAATTTAAAATATACATCCGTATTTTTAATATATCAGAATGAAGATTCAGATTTCAGGTGTCCTGAGTTCCAAAGTTTTTGGATGTTGTATCAAAGTGAGCATGTGAACTCTACACACAGAGGATGACAGTGGGAAAAGAACAGGTCAAACTTACACCCTCTTGTACCTTTGTTGAAGGCTACAAGATGTCCAGAAAGTTGGTGAAGTCCTCAACAGCTGGAAAGAGCATTCTGAGTAGATTTTCTTGCATTATAAGAGCCAGCTAGAAACAGCTTCTGTAGATGGGGGCTGAGATTTATTCAATCACCTGCCAAAAGCAAGAGGTAGAAAGTAGCTGCAGCCAAAATAAAGTTACATGCATTATTTTACATAAGGACCTGTACATTATTGGAGGAAGGTTAAAATACATCCTTTCTCTTTAGGCTAAATTTTAAGCAGCAAAACCAAGGCAAAAAAAAAAAAAAAAAAAAAACAAAAAAAAAAAAAAAAAAAACAAAACACAAATGCTCTCTCTGGGGTAGCTATCTGTTAAAGATAGTTAAAAGTTAAGTAAAAGATTAATTAAGACAGCAGCAATGTATCCTTGAATATTAGCAGAAATGTTAGGCATGTTTCAGTGTCAGGCACAATTACTGAAAAGCAAAACATACAGAATTTAAATGGGAGAGTTATCCTAGAACCCTTGCATGATTTTGTTTCTTGCCTTGTCCATTATGGGCTGTCAGGTCATCCTTTTCATTACCATTTCCAAGGATTGTTACAGAGCAGAGCCGCCTGGGATGCAGAGGAAGAGTTTCTTACTTTTCCTTTGAGTTGTTAGTTTCTAACAGAACAGTTTCTAATGAAAAACATTGAACAAGAATTTTGTAGAGAAACATGTCATGTCTGAGATGACCTGTGACCAGGGCTCACTGCAGAGTTTAGATCCAGGATCTAAACCTTTTTTTTTCCCCACCCAGTTCAGAGCAAAAATCTGAGCATACACGTTTCAGGTGCAAATTTTGACCAGCAGGAATTCAGTACGGAGTAGGGGAAAACAGAAGAGGAAGGGGAAAAAATAATTCTTTTGCAGCCCCTCTCTATTCAATATGTCAGCTGCTCATAAAAGCCAGCCTTCCTCACTCAGGTGTACATGCTCACAAGCACATTAAACAACAGTGAGTTCAGCCTTTGATCACAGATCATCACAAAGTACACACCAATAAACTTCATCTGCAGTGTGCAATGGTATGGCTTTCTTTAAACTTTTAAAATGTTTTTCAGAAATGGACAGCCAGAAACAAAACTGGAGGAAAGAGCAATGTACTCTTTTTACCAAGAATATCCAGCTGTCCCTTGTTGGGCACACATGTAAAAACAGGGCTGATTCTTTTGTTCAGACATGGACTTGAAGAGATCATCCAATTTAAAGATGCAGACTATGCCATCTAGAGTTAATTATATAAAACACAAGAAGCATTTCCCACAAACCAGTTTTCAAAACATCCCTTGTGGTTCAGGATCAAACAAACAGAACAAGTCCCAGTGAGCACTCGAAAAAGCATGGAAAATCCTACTGGAAAGTTGTTTGCACAGAAAGGAAGGTTTTGTGTGATTCACACACAACTTAAAAAATTGAAGATCCCAATAATTAAATATTAGGAGGGCTTTTTCTTCACTGACAGAAAGAGTAGGTGAAGTACAGTGAGAAGCAGCTATTTCCAGTTGTAGCACTGAGAGCACCAGTGCGGTCCCACCATCCTCCACTCAGTCTTGAAAATACATTCCTGCAGAGAGTTGAAAACAAGCAATGAAATCCAGGACATTTAAGGAGCAAAGGGTAGCTTACAGAGAAGCTAGAGGAATGTTTGAGTTGATCTTTTACTGTGAAGCAAAATAACATTTCCCCATTTCTGAGTGATTGAGCTTCTCTGCATAACAAGTGGTACAATAAAGAACAGGCACGTGTCAGAGCAGAGAAATTCATCCTGAGTTCATGCTCCCACTCAGGAGACAAGAAAAAGCTTGGGTCCCCCACACTGGATCCAGGAGTTAAAGTTGATGTTTGTTCATCAAATAATTCGAATAATGCTTTTTTGACATGTAGATTGCTTCTTGAAAGAGACCTTCTATACCCATTTCTTTTTCTTTCTTTTCACACCACTAGGAGTGGAAGAGCAATTTCATATCTGATTTTCTATTGAATTATTTTCTTAGTTTAGTTAGAGAAGGCAAAAAGATAAAGCACTGAATTATCCAGCTCCTCCTTTCTTAACATTTTAGTGATAAGGAAAAGCTTGTTTTTAAAGCTATCCCAGTCCAGTCACTTTTCTGAATAAATACCAACTTCTCTTGGGCTCTTTTCTTCCTCTCGTTTCTTTCTCTTAGCATGAACAACAGCCTGACAACAAATGTGCAGGCAAACAAACATTTTCATAACTAGAATTACGGAAGGAAATAGCACATTCCTCTGTAGGAAGATACTGAGAACTGCTGTTTATATTTGTCCAGAAGATATGATTAGTTAAAGACACACACCTAAATTTTCAAATTTCTTTACTAATGAAGGTGTGTGCTGTTTTGTTTCCACACAAACGTAGGACTCCTCAAAGTTATATCTTTAAAATATGCCTACGAATTACTATCAGGAGTTGAAATACCTGCCCTTTGACATTTCTAGGGAAGAACTTCAACCTGAAAAAAAAGAGATTTTGACAATGAAATGACTGTTGGAAAGTTGATATCCTGCTAGGTATTTTGAGTTATCTGGAGAGACATAGACCTGTTTGCATTAAATAAAATGTATTTTGTGAAAATTACTTGAAAGAGCATTATGTAAGAAGTCCATACACATTGTAAAACGTACAACATACAGAAATAAAAGGGAAAGGAAAAAATGCCTTATAAATAATCAAAAAGTTCAAGGCTGCATCTTTGAAACATTCATTGGAAGACATTTTGTTTGCATAAGAATCAGGCTAGCCTAGAAACTTCAAAAGTATTTTATTAATGTTGTTTCTTATATTATTCATTATTAAAATTAAATGCTGTAGGTGAAGGTTTCTAGAGGAAGTTAGAAGAGCTGCCTAAGTTTAAATGGTCTTAAGTTCAATTGGATGTTTTGGAATAATCTTGGTTTGTTATGGTTGTTTTACACTAACCAATCAGACTGCCTGTTATCAAGGTTTAGGTAATTACGAGTCAAACACTTGTTTTGTACAGCTCAAGTAGCTTTGGCAATTGTTGAAATTAGGCCTTCTTCCCTTCCTTGAAAACTCTGTAATAACAAAACCAAAGCCTACCAAGTATGAGCCTCAATGTCAATGAGTGAATTTATACTTGTGTAAAATTCAGAAGTAGAACTTGAACTGCCTATTTAGCCAGGGGAAGGGAAAATAAAAGACTAGAAAAAATAAGAAAATAATCATAATGAACTCCATGAGGAAGAGATTAAAATTATCTCAGACTGTTCCTCACTAATGGACCACAGCTCATCACCACGAAGTGGCTTTCTGTGCCAGACACCTCGTGGTGCCCTCTGCCCTGCTGCAGGGTATTCCTGCAGTTCTGCCATGTTCCCCCATGCCTGTGGGAATCCCTCTTCCACCCAGGCCAGCTCTTGAATCCACCCTTTATTGCTCCCACAGGCAGGGCAAGGGGCAGACCTTGGTGTCCCCAGTGCCAGCCATGTGTGCTGCTGTCCCAGGCACCATCAGTGCAGCATTTCTGGACCTCACCTCCTGCCCCTGCTGAGGAGGCAAGTTTTGGTGATGGGGGTAGGAATGTGGGATCTTTAGAAATGCTGCCCTCTGTGTGAGGATCAGTCACAAGTGGAAGGGCGGAGGGACTGACAGAGCAACTACATGCATTTTGTTGCCATAAGGAAAAGGGTTTTAGAGAGGGAGAAGAAATTTCCGAGTTTCTTACATCTTTCACTGTTATAATACATTTTTGTCCACTTGCAGCCATCGGTTCATTATTTCAGCTCCAGTCCTACCTGCCAGGTTATTCAAGTACCATACAGTAAATTTGTGCTAGGCAGCTTCTCTCCTTTCTACTATTCATATTTCCTAAGGAGACAGCACCGTTCTTACAAGAGCAGGCATTTAATTCACAGCCCTGCCACGGGCTCCCTGTGTGACCAGAGACAAGCCACTTAACCTTTCAGTGCTTTGGTTTCCCCTTCTCTAAAATGGGGACAATAACAATGCATTTCTTACCTTTTATTCATTTTGTCTGTTTAGACTCTAAGCTCTTTTAGGGTGGAGGTTATCTGCACTAAGTTACAGGGCTGCAGCATTTATCAGTATAAAAATATCAGTTGCCCGAGTAAAATAGTTCAGAATTTTTATTTTCATAGATGAACTGAAGTTCAGCACTATCTGAGCAAGTGCAAAATGTTCAAATGCTTTTTTAAAAAGCAATAAAATTGCTCCACACTGCCTGTGCTTACAGATACTCTGCTGTCAGACTCTAACAGCAGCATTTAAGCAGCACTGCTGTGCCTGGATTCCTGATTTGTGACAGCTGAGAATCTTACAGATGGAGTGGGGATTAGGGACTGCCTTGTCTCTGAATTCCCCAGTTTTCTTGTTCAGTGAATTGTTAATGTGATTTTAATGCAGACTTGCAGGTACATTCTTGCTTGATGTAGTGGTCTCAATATGCCAAGTAGCCACAAGAAACACAATATTTCTTGTTTCAGTCCAGAACTTGTCACAATTTGGGGGCTTAAACTGCTAACACTTAAGTGCAGCCAGCTACTTTCTCTTAAAAAGAGAAAGAAAAAGTGTGTGTGTGTACTGGTTTGCTAAGATCCCTAACTCCCTATTTACACTCACCTAGATTCTAGCACAGACCTTCCACCTACAACAAGAGTATTTGTGACTTTTTTGAGACTGGGCGAAATGGGCACATTAGTCTACACTGAGACTCAGCATGGAAAATGGTAGAATTGCCTGACAAGCTTGTGAAAATGGAAAAACATTTGTCTTTTAGGCTATCAACCTTGTAGTCATGTCTGCAGGCTTTACTTCGATGCCACAGTCAGAGTGGCTTTGCTCTCTCCTATGTGAGCTCCTACCTCACCAAGTTAGCAGAGGACAAATGCTCCTGCGCTTGGAACCCATTTTATGGAGTTCAGCAAGGTTGGTTCACCCTTCCTAGTAAATTTATATTGAGATCTTTGGGAAGACAGGAGGAGAAAGAGTATGAGGGACTGCAATGAAGAAATGTATCTTATCCAACTACCAGCACTGTTGAATTATTAACGTTCTTTCCAACAAAGGCTGTACCATGGATGACAAGAGCCTTAGCAATTAGACATGTCACCACTATGAAAAATATTTTCCCTTATTCTTAAGACAGCTAGGGCTTTCTTACAGTTGAATGTCTAAAGAAGATCTCAACCTGTACTGAGACATTTCCTGATTAGTTTGGGTTTTTGTGTTGTTTTTTGTTTGTTTTTTGTTTTTTTTTTAGCATCACACTCAAGTTTATTCAGCATACAAATTTCTAATGCAATCTGAATTTTGTGCCCAAGATGATGACTTGCATTTTCAGAAACAGCAAAGTTCCAAATCACAGGGACAATACAGCAACCCTTTTAAATTTCACTCAATACTGTATATTGCTGATGGCTCAGGTTTCTATGGAGGTGAAAGTTTGCCTTTGAAGTGCAGGTAGGAAAACATATATTTTAAGAGTTTCAGATCCCAGCTTTACTTTTAATCATCCAAGACTTGTATTTTTCCTTTAAATCTGTCTTCTGTCAGCTCTTTCTGGGTAGCTTCTTTCAGAACTGATCAGAAACAATCAAGTGACAGAGAAATTCTGGTGACATTCACAAGTATTCACAAAAATCAGAGGCTGAGAGCAGGGGTTTAATTCACACTCAATATATGAAATTCTAGTCATCCTTTTTAAGATTTATAAGTGAAAGTAGATTTACATCAAAGTTTTTTATGATACAAATTTTTCGATGTAAAGCAATCATACCAAAATAAGAGTTGGAATCAGCTGGAATGCAAAAAAATGAAACAAACCCACTTTAAAATTCAAGAAATAATTATTGACTTAAAAAGAGAAAATATTCGTTTGTGCTGTATATAGAGGTGTCTGTTTACCTTGACCATGATGTGATTCGTGGGGTATCCTGCACAGGGTCAGGAGTTGGACTTGATGGGTCCTGATGGGTCTCTTCCAATTGAACATATTCTACGGCTCTATGACCTGTTCAAAGTTTTATCTTCTTTGTTCAAAGAGCAGTGTTGCATAGGGAATAGTTTGGATATTTTTTTCCAAAATTATCAGTATTAATAAGTATCATGGTTTGATACACAATAATAGTTTTTCATGCAAGCAGAGGCTCATTATTACCCACAAAGTTGGAAAGAACTCAATGTTTTTGTACGGAGATACCATGAACACAGTCACACATGAAATATTTCCTATAAGAACTTATGTTTGTGTTGGAGAGGATATTGTCCTCAAGTTCTGCATCTTCAGGGCATCCTGAGAGTTGGGAGCTCCCTCCTTAACATACAATGGTTCGTCTTCTCTCAAAAGGGAGAAAAGATGAGCCTGAACTTTCCCTCTCTGTGCAAAGAGCAGTATTAATGCTGTGTTACTTCAGGCATAAATCCTAGACAAGTTCTCTGATCCATAATCACCAGAACCATAATCAAAATCATTTGCTATCTAAGCAAAACGAGGAGGACAACAAACAGAAGGCAAATATGTATTTCTAAATATTTCATTGTAACCGCAAATTATCAGAGGAAAAGTGTCAGGGCTGCAAGCAGCAGAGAAAAGCTGTTCATTTAGTAAACAGCTGTAGATGGTAAAATGTAATTATCACAAAAGCAAACTTTACTAAGGGCATAAGTGTGAGACTGTTACAGTAAAAGGTCTCTTTGCATTTCTAATCTGACAGGCTGAAAGTTCTCTGGAGAAAACAGTTCTTAATAAAACCACAGAGGCAAGAGGCTCTTTTCAGCTCTTATTCTCCACTGAGCCTCTGGTAATAAGCTTACAAAGCAAATTAAACTTGTTTGTTTGCAGTAGTGACCACGTGTGGAAGATAAACAAAAGCCTTGCTCAGTATTCACTGCCAAAGTAATATAAGCAGATTTTAGAAAATTAATCATTCTTGACTCACAAGCTGAACTAATAATCTGGATCCCAGTTCTTCTTTCAGCCTTTGAGAAATGTGATAACTCTTTAAAGTCGCTTTTAGGGATGAAGTAAAATGCTCAAGAGGAGTAATAAAAGCCAAGCTCATTCTGTGACCAGGTTTCTAACCTTAAGCCTTGATACTGGAGATACCAGAGGCACCACCTCTTTAAGAGCAACCAGACACACAGTTTCTGTCTACATTTTCCCTTGAGAGTAACTTCCTCAGAAGTATCTTTAATACTGTAGATAAATTTATGACAATATTTTAAATGAGAAACCCAGTCTTTGGTTTCTTCATTTTTATTTAAATATAGCCAACCTTGTCCTTCTCATACTGCTTACTATTCTATCATTTAGAGTTTTGTTGCTACTCAGTTGCCAAAAATATGCATATGCAAAATTTGAGTTGTGAAAAAGATATCCTAACATGTGACTGGTGAACAAAACTTCCTTCCCAGGGTGCTTGTAGCTTCTGTCCCCTGAATGGGCACAGAGTTCTATTAAAAACAAAGGGGATACTCCCACACAATGTCAGCAATCAGAGCTGTAGATCTCAAAAGGACAAAAAAAAGAAAGTTGATAAGAAACATTACATGTAAAATATTCCAAATGTAACCCTTTAGTACTACGAGGAGTTTTGGATTCACCAGAAGCCATCTACACTTCCACTTGCTTCCATTCCACAACAGCAATTCTGTAAATCCCTTCTCTACAAAGTCCAGTCAGCTTTTGGAAGGTCCAAAAGATCTTTTGAGAGAGACTTGGAATTGTTTCATCAGTTTAGCCTGTTCATTTGGGAACAGACAACTTGATGTTCTGAACATCTGCATTTGTTTCTTGCTTTCCCAGTCCCCAAGGTCCAGAAGAGCTTCGAACCACAAAATAGTTGCCTGTGTAATGAAACACCAACCTGCTCTTGAAAAGTTCTCATAGCTCAGCAACAGGTGCTTGGTTGATAAATCTGATGACATTGCTTCACATTTCTTCCTTGATTCTACTGCTCTTTCTCAGGCAAAGATCCCACTAAAGTTAAATGGAGATATGCTCTGGTAAAGATGGTTGTTCCTAATTTAGCAGCTCTGCCTATGTCTGTGGATTAGGGGTTTGTTTGGGGCATCTTAATCACATTTTCTGATATGATTAAGGAGTCAACATTGTCTTAGGTTTCAGGGCCATAATGCCCTATTGATTTTGAAACAAACTGCCCATTGATTTCAGTAGGAAATTCTACTTATAACAGGAAAAAAAGAAAAAAAAAGAAAAAAGAAAAAAATAATCAATGGTATTGATTATGGCCATTAGAAGGTAAACAGGACAGAAGAAATAATTTGAAAATGTTTCACGCAATACAAAGGGATTTTGTTTCAAAACATGAGGAAATAAGACTACTGCATTGTCTGACCTTCTTATTGATTTCCAGGCTCAAACAATGTATAAAGTACAAACATGCAATGTTCATGCCTGCCTGAGGGAAAGATAATAAAACCTGCTCAAGTTATGGTGCCAGGCATGTCCAGAGCACAGCTATAACAACAGCTGTATGATGGTGAGGGCAGAGCAGGACTGTAGTTTTCTCCAGATCAGTTATTTCACTAGACTTTGTCAGAGAAAATATCTTTCCTCTAATACATAATTTCTGGGAATTTAATCTTTATTTGGGTTTGGCTTTGAGGTTGTTTGTATTTTTTTTTAAATCTTTTTAACTAGAAATAAATTGCTATTAGTGCGCAACGTTTAGGTATAGAATAGATTTCTTTAATCAAAATAAAGTAAAATAATACCAAACCCAAATAAAAATGGATAAAGCCTTCAATTTGTATTACTGTAAGATGTTTCCAAAGGAAAGGGGAGGAAAAAAAGGTACTTTATTAAAAAGAATCTTGCATGCTTTCACTGCAACTTCCTCTCTCTTGGTCCTGTGAGAACACTGTAATGAGGAGCTACCAGACTGCAGCAGAGACTAGTATTCCTCTCCAAGAGCATCTCTGAACCTCTCTCTCAAAAACCAGCAAAACTTTATGGTGCATCAGCCTGTCAAATAAAATCTCTAATATATGCTCTAAAATTCCTTGTTCGTGTGGTGCTTAGCTTTGCTGCACTGTGACTGTCCTCACCAGGTTATTCTTCACTCTAGTGCAAGTAATTTATTGTGATCACTAGCACTGTAAAAGCAGCAGAGCCAAAGGGATGAGAGCCATCCATCCCACCCAGGGATCATCCCTAACCAAGTGTGGAGAGCCAGCAGAGCCAGCCTGGGTCAGCCTGCAGCCAGCCATGTGTGCTGTATCAAATAGCACTTACACTCTGGGGTCAGCCCCTGTGGACACCTCTCCCCTGCTTTTGCTGCTGCTTCCACTCTCACACAGCCTGGAAGAGGGGCTGGAGCACTGCCCAAGTCCCTCTTTGTGGAGCCTGCAGCCTGATGGGCACATCTAATCCAGACTGGGGTCAGGACTGCCAGAGCACAGCTCTCTCTCTAAAGGTGAACATTTCAGCTGCTACTGTCTGGAGTGAAGGGTTGAGGTCTCTAGATGGGATATAATAGACTGACTCTCTGGATATTGACATAGGTAGGTCTGCAACATGTTCAGCAGTAGGTTTACATATTACTTCTGACAGTGTCAAACAGCATTATTCTCTCCACTTCCCTTTCTTTATTTGTGCTTGGATAGAAGATATTTGATCTTATTCCTTAGGAAGATCAAATTCACATTCAAATTACACCAAGAGAGGGGAGATGTATTCTTTTCATCTCCTGGTATGGTAGTAGCAGTGAAAACTTGGAAGAAAAAGATTACTGTCCCTGAAGAGCTTTCTAAAGATCCCATGTCTTTGCTTCCCTCTCCCCCATACACCACCCCTGAAATCAACAACAAAAAACTTTAAACTCTGTAAATTGTAAAAAGGGAGTAAACATTAAATAGAGGTACTAGCAATTTGGAATGTTTTGCTTTCTTATGTGTCGGATTTGAGAGTAAGTCAGCAAATATTTTTTTTTTTTAAATCTATACATGCAGTGAAAGAAGAAATGCCTCTAAATGAATAACTGATGGCTAAAAATGAAAGTTCTGCGCAATCAACTCCACCATGTGAAAATACTTGAGCACCCCTGTGAGTCCCTGTGATGTTTTCTCTCCCTGCCCCGAGGGAAACAATCCCTGGATCCATCCTGGCACCTTTGTCCCCTTCCAACCAGCTGCTGTGGCTCTCCCAGCTGCCCAGAAAGGACCCTCCACCCCACATTTCCATGGGATAACCTCCCTAAGAAAACACACAACCCTCAGAACAGGAAAGAGAGAAAAATTACTTTTCTAACACAATAGTGATGAAGGAACCTTCACAGACCTTTCTTCAAATGCTCTGTGCTGAGTGTTCAAGGAGAAAATAAAAATGATTGAGATGTTATTTTGTCTCAAAGTGAGGCTGGAAATGCAGTAACATCTCCAATAAAAAGCTCAAAGGAATTTTCAGCTTGCAGTCCTAGCACATATTCATGATCAATGAATAACCAATGGATTCAAAGATCTGTAGAAATTCATGAACATGTTACCCTAGGACTGCTCAAAAAATATAAAGAAGCTATCACAATCTCTTAGCTTACAGATGAGCTTTGAGTGAGTTTTTAATGACAGGGGTACACAACAGATTATAATTCTGGAAATGAAAGCTAGTCAGATAAGTAAAGGGAACTCACACAATACACATTTTAACAGTTTTGTATTTACCTGAGAGACTCAAATGACTCCTACAGAACAATTATGTCAATCCAGAAACAGCACATTCCAGGACAATGGTGTTCTAAGAAAAGAAAAGGAAAAGCATGTGTAAATATTCAGAATATTCCTCACACCACAAGAACCCAATTCAGAATTCAAACTGAAGCTGTGTCCTGAATGCATTGGCCCAGAGATTGGCCTTTCCTGTGGCTCTGAGATCAGCTGAAAGCCAATTATAATGTGTGATCCCAGGGAAAGAGGAAATTCTTTTTTGTTATTCAAAACAGAATTCCTCTGTAACTGTGGCTATAAAGTGACTTCTTGAATTTCTTTACATTTCAAATGCATCTGCTTCCTTGACTAGTAGTGTTTAGTATTTAATAAGAGGGAGAAAAGGTGACTCCGCTTTTCAAAAGGCTCCTGTTATAGGTGATGAATTTCAAAGCACTCTACTTGTTTCTGCTGTTATTTTTGAGAGTGAATATCACAGAATAATTCTACTGCTATTTTTCCATGTTATTTCTTGAGTTAAAAGACCTGACTGCTATACATTCCAAGGTTGCTGATTTCCACTGCAATTCTTATGCGTTCAAGCTTACATTATTTATACTGCTTTGTCTGCTGCCTACATACCTAGCTGTCTTCTCCTTAAATATTAAAGTAATATAAGGAACTTTTAGGTATGCTTTATACTTAAAACAAAGCTTATGTCATATGGCACACAAAGTCCCTGTGTTGTCAAAGGACTACAACTCACAGATCAACTTTGTCTCCTTATTTCAGTTTGGCTCTAAGCTGAAGCACCTAGGAATGTATTCTGTTGTACTGTTTGCATTTGAAAATCACAGAGAAGCACTAGCAAGTGCAACATGTAATCAAATGTAATTAATCAAATGTCTCTGTAATCACACAAGATGGCCTAACTGAAAAATCATACAAGCTAGTGTCAGAAGCAAAGGACAGGTTAGTGAAACACAATAAAACAAAAAAGGACAGCAAATTAATCAGAAGAACTACCCCATCACACGGAGTCTGTCACTGAACTGAGGTTACACAGCAACAACAAAACTGTCTTCAAATGATCCACCTCAGTAATATCATTGATTCTGCAGTTCAAAATGATGCTGCTCTTTGGGGACTGGTATTGAGAGCATCAAAAGTGCTTGCTTCAAAACGGAGAACTCAAGTGGCTGAAACAATTCTGAGACCTCAAAAAGCCTTTCAGCCTGGGGAGGAGCTGGATGGTATTTGCTATGAAGAGCAGGGATTTGCAAAGGAGGCTCCCCTGGGCAGGATAAGCTGTCCATGGCCGTGGGCTTGGCCACCTGGGTGCAGGGCACAATAAGGAAGCTCTGCAGCAGAGGAGCCTGACTGGCTCCAAAGAGGTGCTTGCTATACGAAAAAGGTCTCCACAAACCAAGGTCACACTTTCAAAGGGAGCACTGTCAGTTTTCTTGCTTTTCTAGAGGTTCTGGGCATCTTAAACAGGCTCTGGCAGAAGAATGACAGGTATTGGGTTTACTCTCTTACTCTCCTCTATAATATATGACAGATTTCCCTAGAATGCACATATTCACAAACAACAAGAGAAGCTGATCCCTACTTGGGCCACACATGGGAATCTCCCTGGCCCTTCTGAAAGACAGAGGAGTGCAGCCAGGGGCGATCACTGGGGTGGATTTTTGTTGTTTGTTATAGGAGAGGGTAGAGTTCTTTTAAATCCATTTATCTAGGCTTGATATTGCTCAGAAAGCAAAGTGGCAATCAAGTGATAGCTTATATATCAGTCTATTTATTTCTGGTTGTTTCTTGTTATATTTTCTGCATATTTACCTGTTAATTAGGAAAACACACAGTCATCACAAAACTTGTGAAGAACTGAGCACCCACTAAACAACTCCACTATAGGAAAAGTCTAAAAAAGAAGTACCTTATCAAAAGCAATAACTTGTAAAGCACCTATCAGTATCAATAACTTGTAAAAGATGGAAAAAAAAAAGTCTTTCCATAGAGAGACTCCTACAGTAAGAATGAAGGAAATTTTTGACACTTTCATTCCCCTTACCTGGATGTACAGTGTCTGATCATTGCAATGCACATAACAAGTAATAAAAATGTAGATGGGTGATATAAACAAGACAGTCTTTAAGATGTGAATTTATTCTTATTCTTCATTGACATTGAGACAGAATAAAGATTTACTCATCAACAAATGAAAATTATTTTTATGACAAAAGGAAGAAAGGATAGAGAAAAAATAATTATTTTTCTTCAGAAGGAAAGATTTTTTTTTTTTACCTGGGACATCCATGTTCCATGACACAAAAGTATACTGAGTATAAAATCTGTAATAGCATTCAGATTTTATTATGGCATAGATTCTAATAAGAATGGACTTCATCCTGAGCCTGCAAAGCTGTACATAAAATTATTCGCTTCTTTCAAAACAAATTTTAAAAGAAGTGAAGAAAATTCCACATTTTTAAATGTTAACTATGTCTTAAAAGAGGGGCTGCATAGAACTCTACCTTTGGTTAGAGTTGATTTAGGTAAGGCTTATTTTTCAGAATTATACAGCAACACGCAAACCCCTGGGGATACTGATTCTATTTTATTTTATTGTTCCTGAGTTCAGTGAATTTTTTAAAGGGACCATTTTACCAATCAAGCTAACAGCAGTTCTGAAAATGTTGTAGTAATCTGTATTCTTTATTAAGCATACATTTGCTGACTAAACAAATGGTTCTTGTTTATTTCCATGGGATAATAGCTCTGGTGTTATATTTGTCTGCAAGTCTATTGCATGATTTGCTGCAACAGAGAAATGAGAGTTTTGGAAATGAGCAAGATCCAACTGCAGAACCAAACCTCAATTCCACAGAACCCACCTGATCATGCCCATAAAATGATTGTGTTCTGCTGTTCTTTATTAACAGCGCTGAACATTTAAGTCTATTAAGATGCATTTCAATACCTTGGCCAAATGCAAATGCCTTTCAACCTTTTCAGAGCAGTAAGATTTATCACAGTGTTTAAAGAATGATTGTGCCTCCTTTCTTATACAAGCAGGATTTGTTTTCATGGGTACCATTCCCAGCAATTTAGCAGCTATATTTCAGTGGGCTTGATGTACTCCTGTAAATATTTGTGATGGAATTTGAGTAACAGCCCTGGCACATCTACTTTGATTTACTGAGAGATACTTGCAGGAATGTAGCCACAAATCACACCGCAGTTCGCATTGCTAATTACTGAAGTAATTACACGGTTAAAACACCATACAGTGCAGAGAGCAACTCCTGTCTGCATCTCCTGTTACCAATAAGGAGATGTTGTTTTATTGTGGCACATGGGGTGACAGTTATGGCAAAAGGTAATGTTTATGAGCACATTTTCATCCCTGCTTTTCCATGATTACACCACAGAAAATAGGTTGCAGAATTAGTAAACTGAATGTGAGCATACAAACGTGCCCTAGCATATGCAGATCTGAGAGGAAATGAACTTTCAAATCCAAGTTCACATGGTATGAAAGTTTGTGTAGGCTTTTAAACTTAGAGGATTTTTGCTAAATTTGAATGAAAACAGTCTGTGCTATTGAGGCATTAAGGCATCCCTCAAATCACAGCAAATAACATAACACTACAATCAATGCTTCTATTCATCACTGTCCATTTCCTGTACCTACCATCACCCTGATATGGTGGCACACACAGGGATACAGCCTCTGCTTCTTCCATCCCTCAACCTGTTCCTTGTGCCACCCTTCATTATGACAGATGAAGAACAGCCCCACCTGGTACAGCTTCTCCAGGGGCTCCTTCTCCTTCCCTGCGGGTAAGACCAGGCTGTCAGTGATCTGCCCAGGGCC
>VZTT01061997.1:0-29010 GCA_013400855.1 Buphagus erythrorhynchus
TAAGAGGTTTCATTTTGTGAGGATATTTGTTCAGTGGGAAGGATTAGCATTATCACGCTTGATAATGAGGAAGATTGGAGAAACAGCAAATTACCAGCAAAGTAACTTCTTGGTTTTCTGTTAAGTTCTGTAAGAAAAAGCAGCTCAAGCTAGAATTTATCCATTCCAGCACTGCGTAGCTGGCTGGAACCTAACTTCTGCTTGCTGACTCAGAGGAAAGCCATCCCTGGACTTACACTGCCCAAAGCTCCACAGCTGTTTACCTTCTATTATTCAGGGAAGGGATTTTTTAACATTATTTTTCCCTGCTAAGAGAAACAGGAAAGGTGAAGCCACACATTTAATACAGAAGTCAAATGCTCATCTAATATAACATATGAACTCCCTTGAAACTAAGGAAGCTATACCAATTTATAGCAGCACAAGAACAGGCTCAGCATATTTGACATGTTTTTGCCTGCCCAGAAACTACCACGCTATTGTGCCCTCGTAGTACCACAGTCCCTTCATAGCTCTGATTCTTTATCTATCTCATCTAGGTAATATTCATCATCGGTGGTGGTATCACTGTCTGAGTCTGAGTAAGCAGCTGGGTCTTCCACGAAGGTATCAGTCAGCTCTTGGGGGGATGAAGCAGCTGATGACATTCTGCTCCCAGCAGAACTCGAGCTCAGAAGCTCAGCCCTGTTTATAGAAGAGCTCCCTGTATCTCTGAAAGCACTAGGGTTATTAAGAAGACACGGTCTCCATAATCGCCCCTCTGTGAGTGACCTCTTGATGTTTTCCAGGAAAGCCAGTTGTTGCTCTTTGCCAAATATACCGAATTCCACAGATGGATACATTAAATTTCTAGTGCTGTAACATTTTTCATCATCCAACGCCCAGTTTTCATTCTCATCACAAGACAACAGCTCAGAGTAAGATTTAAATCTCTTCCCATGTATGCCATCTTTGGGTAGAATATTGCTTCCTGAGGCGGAGGTCTCAAGGGAATCTCGAGCACAAATGCCCTCAGAGAGGTGACGCTCACGCTGGCTTTTCGCATGGCTCTTGCGCAACTGATAGCTATTGAGGTTAGCGTTTTCTAAGCCTGTAGTCTGAGAGGTATTTTGACACTGACCAAGCACTGTCTGGGAAGTCAAGTTTTGCTCTGGACCTGTGTCTGCCTGCAAGCAGCTATTTACATAGGTGTTGGAGTTTTTGTCAATTGAAATCGTCGAGGGAGGAGTGCAGGCATGACTGTTAGCTCTTCCTTTCTCTTCATCCACTGGGTATGAGGTAGTAGCACTGGGAGTGATGGGCTGGCTTTTGCTTTCTAACCCGAGATCAAGTGTTTTGGAATTCTTATTTCTTGTGGTTACTGCTTTATCTGGAAATATGGTTGTGAGTCTTGGCCTATTTTCCATTTTCACTGCAGTTTTTTGAGGACTGATGGCTTCCTTCTGGGTGTATGAACTTGTAAAAGGCCTCCTTTTGGTGTTAGCAAACAAAGAAGGATCATTCTGATTTTCAGTCTTATTATCAGCTGTTCTTGGTCTTGGAGTATTCTTGTCAAAATTCAGACTGTGATTCTGGTTTTCATTGTCCAACTCCAGGAATGGCTGGTGGGAATCCATTGAAATCAAGGAATCAAGGGACATGTTGACCTCTAAGGAAGGAGCATTTCCATCATTCTGTGAAAAAATGTTACTTATGTGTGGTTTGGGGGGTAAATTTTTACTTGAAAATTTACGACTTGTTTTGTAAACGGCTGCCAATCTATTTTTAATTGAAGGTCTGTTTTTCCTTTTTTCTATATCTTTGACTTTGTCTCTTGTGCAGTCAGAGAGAAGCTTGTTCTCCTCTTCTGCACTCTGTGTAATGTTCTGATCTTGTGTAACCCTGGGGACTTTAATGTTCAGGTTGCCCTCACTATGCCTCTCTGATTTCTGAAAAGCACTGTAAACTTTACCCATATGAGAACTCTGTGAGTTTTGTTCTTTTTTAATTTTTGAATTCATTACTTCATCTGTATCTGTGCTAGCCACTTTGTCCAGCTGAAGTAAAGGATCAGCACTGGAAACTGTGCTTACCTCAGATGCTTTGCTTGGAGACTCTGGAAGCACTTTGCTACAAAAGTGTAAACCATTCTCTTTTTTTCTTGAACTGTCAGCCCTTAATGGCAGTCCACTAAATTTATTATTACACAGAGGGGTGGTTTGGTGTAGGACATCTACTCTCTGTTTAATTTGGGTGCTATCCCTGTACACATCTTCCACAGGAGTAAGTGGCTCATCAGCATGCTCTGTGTTACCACTCCTTCCAAGGGAACTCTTTTCTCTGGAGTGGAGGAATAAACTGTTCAGATTTTTCTTGTTCACTTTTGGGGGCTGAGAGCAACTTTCAGAGCTTCCCTTCTGTAAAATATTTTTATTTGTTGAATTAGAATATAAAGGATTCTCTAAATGTCTGCCTGGCTTGGGAGGGGTTGATAAAGTGGACTTTAGTGGTGTGGCTCTTTGTAAAATTTCCTTCTTTTCTTTTACATGTATTTCTGCCTTTTGACTGCTCAAAGCATCAGAAATGGCTTTACCTGACTTAGCCACTATTGCAGTGGATTGTGGACCAACAAAAGAAATTTCTTTTGTCACCACATCAGAAAGTACATTTTCTGCCAATGAAAGATATGCTGAATTATCTTTCTTGTTAGGTACCACACTCACGGACTTCTCAGAGCTAGGGGATAAGTGAGAATTCTCTTCTGCACTATCAACAGCAGTTCTTAAATTCTGAGGTGTGACCAGAACTGAAGATACTTGGTCAGAAGAATAAGAAGGCACCTCTTTTTCTGAAGTAGTTGGGAAAAAAGCATTTGCTAAACTCACATGACCTTCATTTTTCTTGTTTTGTATTCTTGGTGACTGAGCATTTTCTTTGGGACAAGGTAGATCTGCATCCTCTGAATTATCTCTAAAGAGGCTACAAAATGTTTTTGAATGCCTCCGTGGTAGTGTGTAATAAATTGAAACTAGTTCATGATACTTGACATGATCTTCATCAACACAAACTGTAAATGTGCTTGTGGTTTTATATTTCTGCAAAAAATTTCCCCCCTCCTTATAATCTGAAAACACAGAGGATTCTCTTCTACTTAAATGTTTACATCTGTCTGTCAGATCAACTGATGTACTACTACTTATTGAATCATTATTATTTTTGGTTAAAGGACTGTGGTAATCTTTGTTACTTGTGGCAGCATTTAATGATGCTGATGTTAAAAAGGAACATTTTGGGTCTAAACAAGACACATCTCTTTGATTAGAATAAGAGGTGTCAGCTCTACGCATAGTTTCAGACCTTAAACAATCATACATTGTTCTACTTTCTCTAGGTAAAGAGATTGGTGTCTCTGACATAATACTACCAGCAATGCTAGCTGATTTTCTAGGCAAAGTGTAATAAATAACAAGGGGGTCAGAAGATTTGGAGCTGTTTCTGCCAGGCGAGCTAGTAATGCTGCAGCTACTGGTATGTCTTGGTGAGCTGTCTTGCTTGTGAAACCTTCTGATACAAGGTGAAGTACTCCTCCTTTTTTCAGTTCCTTTTTCAAGGCAAAAATAACTTAAACTATTTTCAGAGGTATTGGGGTCTCCATCAAAGCTATGCATATAAATATTTCCAGAATTTCCATTTCGTGGAGAACTAGCAGTGGATTGTCCATTACAGTCCTCAGTAACTAAAGTGCTTGCATTTTGCAGTGTTTTCTGTGAAATCTCTTTGCTAACACCTGCTCTGCTCATTTCAGCTGTTTTCCCCCCTTCTGCTTGAGATTCAGTAACAGTGCAATTTACTGAAGAGCTAGTTAGTGTTCCTAGGCATTTAGCATTGTCTTTATGAGAAAGTGCTTGGGGAGAGTTTTGTGAGAAACTAGATGAGCGCTCAGGAGGACAGGACAACATGCCTTGACAGCTTGCTAATTTTTCAGTGGATAGACCAGAAGTAACATTCAGTAGTGAGGACTGTCTCTTTGGAGTAGCTTTGTTAAGGGCTTCTGCACTCCAGTTATCCTGTTTGATGCTCTCTCTTTGTGCTGAATAATGCAGATTATGTTCCCATTCTTTCTGACTTGGAAGAAAAGGTTCCTTCCTGCTCCCATCAGCTGGCAAAATATAGGGAGGCTGACTGAACACACTGTTGGGTGGGCAATCATCTTCCTTCATTTCTACATTTCTTTTATCACCATTTGATAAATAAATTTGTGCAGTATCTCCTCTGGCAGTGGCTTGGGTTTGTCTCTTTGATGTAATTGTGTTAAAGAGAGATACATCTCTTTGCCACATGGCAGAAGCAGGTCTGTTAGAGGAAAAACTCCGTGTGTTGATGTAGCTTGTGTCTGCTTGTTGAGGAACTGATTGTAACAGCGTGTCTTCATCTGGCTGTTTCACACTTTCAGCCTTTTCCAGGTGTGTAAAGTCTGCCTTAGTACTCCTTTGGGTAACAACAACTGAATTCCTGTTCAGTCCTGTAGGTTTTGGTTGGTCCTTAGAATTAGGAAAGATTGACTCATCAGTTCTGATACCAGATAAAGAAACGGAAGAGTTACAACTTAGCCAAGGCTGACAGCCGTCAGTGAATTCTGAAAAATTTCTGTTTGCACTTCTTGTCATCCTTTTGATACTTGTATTTTCTGGAGAGTACATGTGAAAATCATTCTGCAGGCGCTGTGAACCAAACTTTGCATTCTTTGTATGTGCCCACTGGTGGTCATTTAAATTAGCCATAAACGCTTCAAAGCTGGCATCAGGGGAAATAAACACTTCATCACTGTAACACTGAGGAATATCAGCCCAAGAAGGATAGCTGTCTTTTCTTCCATAAGAATTTTTTTGGTTTGCATATAACTTGCCAGGAGAAGAGGTATCTCTATAGTAGGATCTAGAGAGATTATTTTCTGATTTGTATAAAGGATAGTTTTCCCAGTTATCAAAGGGCAACGGAGAAGTAGCTTTGTCAGGGCAACTAACTCTACTAAAGCAATTACTGCTTGAAATAGATCTTCTATAGTGGTGTTTTGAGTGGTAACTTGGGTATTTCTTAGTTTCTTGTAAAGAGCTGGGATATCTACCATGGTCTGTAGCATGAAACTCCATCAGTGATTGAGTTCTAAACATTGTTTCTGGAGTTTGTTCTGAAGAGTCTGTTGTGTTGTTCCATACAATGGAAGACAGAGGAATCCTCTTTGGGTTCTGTCGACCAAACCTTGGTACAAAACCATTCTTGCTCTCCCTTGCCAATGGATGCTGTAAACTAGATGCTGATAGCTGATCAGAAGATACTGATGATGGACATCTCCGAAGGGAACACACAGAGTAACTTCTGCCAGTTGTGTCCCTGTTCATATAACCCTTGTGCCTAAATCCACTGTTCTGTGTCACGGAAGGGGGATATAAGCTCCCTTCTGAAGACCGTCCGAAAGAAACCGCAGACAGCCTCCGACGGTGCAGACGAGGATTTCCACCGACCACGTCACTGTAACCGCAATCTTCTTGAAAAGCTGTTTGGTGCCAGTTTATATATGCACTGTGTAACTTTCTTGGTCTGATGAAAATCTTGTGTTCATCTTTGGCCCTTAGTGTTCTCAGTCCATCTGGGAAAAATGTGCTAGGAATGTCACTCCAGTCATTTCTCTGTTGCCCCCTACTAGCAGTCTGCCTCTTTGAAGTAGGGAATGCACTACTACTTTGGACATTTGATGCACTGCTAGTAGAACTTGTCCTGTCCAAAAGGTCTTGGGTTTGTTCCTGGGCTAGCTGGTCATCCAGGTCACTTAGAACTGCACAGGGAAAAAAAAATACTTAGTTTTGTTTTCTTTAATAATCTTCTGACTGCTTATGTCAAAAAGTTTCATGTACCACATTAATAATCAGAACTGGCTTTAACAGGAGTCAGCTTCTCAGCATTCAAAACCTTTCCCAAACCACACATTCTTCCTTCATTCCTTCATTCCTTCCTTTCAGCAGTCACCCATTATGACTACAAGAAAAAAAATGCTCTCCTCCATGACTGCTCTTTATGTAAATGTTAGTCTTTATGCTATTTAAAAGAAGAACAAAACAATTTGAAGTCTGAGTTCTCACTCACACACTGTATACGTGTGTGCGTGCATAAACCTTCCAAATATAGTCTGTAAAGCAAAAAAATCCCTGAAAATAATTCACTAGGCAAACATGGACCTTTCTATGTGTTCACAAAGCACAGTTATGATGTAACTGTAAGAAAACAGAATCCTGCAAACCATCAAACAAGCATATTCAGTAGTCTGGCATGTCCACTGTTTGTTTCATTCATAAAAGAAGTTCTCTTCTGAATTGTATGAGCACTGAAAATGGCCTTTTCTGGATAAGAAAGGGTCATTAAATAGTTAGGAAGCTGTGATTCAATCTAGCAACAAATATGTATTTATATAAATATATATAGGCAACCTCATGAACTGGAATTAAACACTGTTTAGTGCAATTAACCAAGATATTCAGTCAGAAGACTGACAGCAACATATTAAAACTATTTTTATTGTCAAAATCAATTATGCCTTTGCTAATTGTATTCTTCTGCTATTTTGAAAATACCACACATAATATACAATGGATGTGATTGTTTTGTTACAGAATTTCCTAATCCACTTAAATACATAAGACTGAGTGATCAGTCATTACAGACCTGTGCTAACACTACAAAAGCCTTAAGAAAGCACTGATAAGTATGTATAGTTGGAATAAAATGGGATCCAAAGGTACTAAAATTCTCCATTTTTCCTAGGTTTCTCTTTAGCACACAAAAGTGAAGACTCCTGAGAAACTCAGCTTAGAACAAGAAAACAGATGCATTCTTTCTGAGTCTTCCATTGCGAGGACACAAGCCAAGCTAAAAAAGAACCTTGAACTTTTGACTGGGGGTATAAAAAGGCTCCCAGAAAACTAACTGAGGCCATAATGCCTCTTGCTTCTGTGGTTTGTGGCTTTACAGTTTATAAAAGCAGGCCCAGTAATTAATCATTATCAAAATTATGCATGCAGGAAACTGGGATAGAATTCTCACATAACCATATGTCTGCATCTAAAGGGCGCAGTATGGGCTCCTGGCAGAAACAGCAGAGAAAACTGTGCACAGTCACATGGGATTCTCCTGAACTGTATCAGTATGAGATGAAATGCATTCTGAGAGTGGTCACTGACATCTCCTGAAGTCAATGTTGGAGTAGACATTCTGCTGTCAGACAAAGACAACAAAAAGTAGCCACTCTGCTGGAAATAAGCCATGTTTTACAGCCTGAGCTTTTGCAGAAAATTCTCTCAAACCACAGTTGCTTCTGGTAACAATATTAACAAACAATACCAAAATAAGGGCACACACTTACCACTGAAAATCTCCTTCTCTAGCTGTTCATCCCATTCCAGTGTACTTTTCTCCATTGTTTCATTTTGGTTTGTATCAAAAGAATGACCTCTTGTTTCAGTTGACATTGAGGAATTACACATTTCAGCCTGTTAAAAATCGTAAGGTAACCTGGTTTCAGTCCTACATGTGGGTTCAAATCACATTTCACATGTCACATCACAGATTGTGTCACAAGTCCCAGAGGTGAGCAAACTCTGTCACTCCATTAAATAATGTATTATTAAAATACACAACTGAGGGTTGTAAAATTACATGCATTTTATAGACTTCTACACATATAATAAGGAGAATTACTCATCTTGTCCTCATCCTGTAGCATGTTTTGGATAATGGCATAGTTTACTTATTTTATCCAAATGTATTGTTATTGCATTGTATCTCTCAATTTAGTTTTCCACAATCACTTCTTCCATTACCAGCGTATGTGAAAATTCACACACTGACCTCCAAGCAGAAATTTAATAATTTAATACTACAGTCCATTTTCCTATTGCAAGACAGCACTTAGTGGTAAAAGTGGGGAAAATGTCATCCTATTCCCCATCTGTGTTTGGATTACATGTTAAACGGAGAGGTTTTATCCCATCCATATTTCTCTCAGCTCACAGTCTCAGATGGTGGAAGTGCAGGCAGACTGTTTAACTGCTGAATTATTTTAGCTGAAACTTTTCTTCCTTTTTTTCAAAAAACCCCACCCTGCTATTTTTTTGTTTGCCATTTTAATAATATTTTACTTGTCTAGCTATAATATAGCTTTATATAATATGTTTATATAACAGACAAGATTCTCTGATAAGATCTTTGCTCAGTCATATATTAATATAGATTATCACTTCGTTTTTGAAATAAGAGAGAAGGGAGGTGGCCAGTTTACATCCTCTGTGCCAGGTATACACTGTATACCTTCTTAGTCCCCTCTCTGGTTATACCACCCAATTGAAGATGAGGAAAAACATGTTAGTAATACAGGGTAATAAAGTAATTAAGATAGAAAATATAATCCTTGGAAGAAAATCTGATATTTCAACAGCATACACTTAAATGACATCAGAAATGAATCTGTTGTTTTATCCTTAAAATGAGCTTGTGCTTATAAAATGGAACATCCATCCATCCATCCATCCATCCATCCATCCATCCATCCATCAAAAAAAAACCCCAAAACTAGTTCCCACTTCAAAATTTACGTTTACGTGGTAACTCTGTGCATAGAAATGTTGCACAAGAGGTTCTAGCTTACTGCCTCTCCAAGCCAGCTTCTCTTTTTCATCCTTCTACAAATGAAATGAAACAAAGTAAATACACCAGGTTACTGTTTAGTGTCAGTTTTGATCTATTAACAGGTTGCTTACAGTTGCCAAGACACGTGAAGGTCTTGACCTAGGAAAAGATCCATGCAATTATTCTGTCATTATGAGAGAACTGAAATCTGGCAGAGCCAGATGTAGGGCCTAGCTAGGGAAGCTTTGGACTTAACAGACTTAGCTCGGTCTACTACATGCAACAAGTTCACAACACAGATATTTTACTCAGCATTTAAAACAAGAACTGTAAGAATACTATTTAAACAGATGTTAAAGCAACAGCCTACACAAAAGGGACTAGTTTTTTAAAAATCTGTATTTAAACATTGCAGTCAATAAATTGGTAAGCTACTTACCGTTGCCATTTCTTCCACTTTTGAGGATGGACTAGCAGAACTGTCATATCTGTAGGCAGAGGGATTTAAATGTTGGCTTTGAAAAGGAACTTGATGTAATTTCATCAGGTAGTGAATATCAAGCAGCTTCTCATTTTAACAACTATTAAAAAGCATCTGAAGAAAACTTGCTCTATGAAGAATTCATCCTTATCTCCCCCCCACCAAAATCCTGCAAAAATAAAGTGCTGGGAAAATGAACCATTCAGTTCAGCCTTGTCAGCTTGCAAACTTCGTAACTGCACAGCCAAAAATGAACTCAACCTACTGACATCTCACTGTCTGCAACAGCCATAAAGTAGTTGTTTCAATCCAGCATTATGGTAAGATGGTATTCGTTCTTTTTCCAAACAACAATAATTTAGTGAGTACTACTCATAGCCTAAGTTATATACTTGTTAAACTCTGAGTGGTTTGCATCTGCAGTTCTGTGGTTTTTCTCTTCCATTTTCACCCTGCTCAGCTGCAGAGCTGTGCTCTGTCCCTGCAAAGGAGGAGAGACAGACAGCAGATCGGTTTTGGTGTGAACTCTGGAACTTGCTGCTACTCACCCAAAACAGCCTTTATTTACCAAATTTTAAGACATGGTAGAAGGCTCATCTGCTTTCCTAGGCTATTTAAAGCTGCAAGGGCTTGGCAGAGAACTGGCTCGAGCGTCTGTGAGTAACGCTGCGGTTAGAACAAGCCGAGAAGCCCTGAACATAGAAAGTACTCTGATGGGGTGACTTGCAGACAAATACAAAATAAACGAAAGAAACAAGAACAGGACTAGACTTCACTGAGTCTATTTGAGTCTGCAGATGCTTGTTTTACAACTAATCAAACCCAGTCCCTTCAAAAGCCCTGAAGGAAATGTTGCTCAGCCTGTGCTTATTGCCAGTTCTTCCTTGTCTCAGAAACTGCTTTTTCCCAGGAAGCTAATTCTTGGGAGAAAATGAGGTAGGGAAAGATGGTTCTGCTCAGTCCTGTTTGTCTCAAAGTCTTTTTGAATGACCTTGTTCTTAGGCTCTTAAAACCTCCCTGTGCTCAGGTAGACTACTTTATTGTGTTTCAACAGCAAGTATAAACCGGCTTGTTGGCAAGTTCTTTGTGGCCCAGCCTTTCCTCCTGAAGTGCTTTGTCATTTGTTTGCAATGTGCTTGCAGGCAGGGAAGAACAGTTGAAAGGTGCAATTTGTTTTTGCTTCTGTAATTGTGAACTGTAAAACCAGGATTCCTCTCTGACATGGGGTCCAACTGAAACCAAACAAGCCTGTTGACTTCAGCGGGCTTAGGATTTGGCTAGACAGTCTGAATCTGAAATTCCTAACTTTTCCTCGTAGCTCTGAATAAAAACAGCCATTAAATCAGGGGGTTACCTCTCCCTTTGAATGAAGCTTACAGAACCAGAACTCAGAGATGTATGTAGCTTTTCCTTTAAACATATATAAAGTTGTATTTTAATGCTTCTAAAACAAATTAAGAACAAAACACACATTTCAGAGCTTTTACAATGATTTCCTGCAAATTAAGTTCAGTAAAATCCTGTGGCTTAGCCAGTTACCTTAGTTTTACTTATATGCATAACAAAAATGCAAAAGCTTTGTTAGAAGCTTTCTTCTTCAGCTTTACTGTGCAAAGCCACTCTTTGGCAAAGCCCAAGAGCGCAAAGCTCTCCCCACTTGATGTTGTATTAATTGCTCCTTGCAATGAACTTACGTGAAGTAGACATGTTAGTTAGTAATGTCAGTTAGAAACGTCTTCTGATAGTCTAGGCAAAATTTAAATTTTCATTTGCACCTCTGGCACTATTCTAAATTCATCTGTGTCTTTATTGCCACTGTTCTCTCAGAAATAACTGGTCATTGCATCCTGCTTTATTTTTCTCCCTGCTACCTTATACTGCCGAGGTTATTTTAATCTTTTCCCTATGCCAATCTCTCAATTTCCCAAACTGCCTTACTATTTTCTATGAACTGTTTTAAATTTTCAACTATTTCAAAATTAAAGTTTTTCTTACTTTCAGAGAAATATTGCTTGATTTTAGGAAACAGTAATTCAGTTTCTTCTTTTGTTAGTGACACTGAGCAATGTTTGCCTTATTTTGCACCCAGTGCATATACACATATTTGTAAAAATTGTCTATTATTCATAAACAGGAAAGAAGCTAAATGTTCAGAAATATTTGCCATCTGGAAAATACTCCTCAGTATGGAAAATGAGAAATTATATTTTATACTTTTCCACTTACATACATATGTATCTTTTTAATGACAATCAAATGTAAGATTAAAAGTAAAAGATGACTATCACTACTGGTAACAATAATAAAAATCCATTAATTAAAATCTGCTGCAAATTAGTATTTCCACAGAGGCATGGCACCTGTCTTCCCCAGGCTACCACCAAGCTGTCTAGTGTCAGTATAATCCATTTCCTTCAATACTATTCTTATCAGTACTACATAAGAAGCCAACTAAAAACCAAACACATAACTCACATATGCTGAAAACACAATTAAACAGCATTTTTGTCCAGCATGAATCACATTTACATATTAGAAAATAGTAAGGATGGATTCAAGAACACTGACACCTTTGAACCGAAAATCATCAAACATTTCACTGCCTTCAGACTACAGTTACAAACCTTTTATTAGCATCTTCTGTATCTCCATGTAAGTGCACTCCTTCCTGCAGCATCCATGACTTATTCTCACAGTAAAAAACCACCGCAGCTGACGAAACTGTCTCTCCAGAACTGAAAGGACCTTCTAACCAGCCATTAATGTTTAGCCATTGAAAAGCTTCTGCCAGTTAGGCTTACAGGATTTACAGTGCTGTGTCCTATAGTGTTTCACTAGCTCTCCAAAATAACTCTACCTGGTGAGAGGCCGATTATTTCAGTGCTTTGCCTATGCATAAAGCAAACCACATGCCACGGCAACACCTAGAAGAGGGTGGGGGAAGTTTTCAACAGAGAGGCGTGACTAGAAAATGTAGCAATCAGCTCAGTTACACGTCAGGATTGACTTGTTTATTTTTCAAGTTATGCTTGGTCAGAAATCAAAGGCATCTGAGCCTGAGATACGATACATTTTCCATGGAAAAGCCAAATAAACACACATGAGAAAAGCTGATGTAATGAGTAGGCACTTTTTTTTTTTTTTGCCTTCTCAAATTAAGAAATCATTTCAGTGCTTAGATTCTACAGCAAAGCCTCAACCTTCATATGTGCATTGGCTACCTCACTGTGCACCAGGATAAAGCACCCTTGAAATCTGATTCTCAGTTACACAAGTGTCTCTTTATTCTTCAGGGAAGACTGAGGCCCAGTGTTTCTGTGTTCCAGGATGAGGGGCATTACCAGGTCACACGAAAGAGGAAGGAGAAGATGACAGGTATGGAGCAGTGTTAACACTGCATATTCTTTTTTATGTTGTGTTGTTATGTAGGAGAATTGTTACCAGTGAACATCCACAAAGCTAACCTCATAGGCTCTACTCAAACCTCTCCTTAAATCTCCTGCTTTGATACAAACACTCCACAATAGTAAGCTGCTCTGTTACAAAACCTACGTATCAGACTAATCATAATTTCTTTAGAGGCTTGCATTCCCTGTCGTTGTTTATTACAGCTGTTCCTTGTCTTACCATCATGCCAGTAGGCAGCCCCAGGCACAGACCAGAATACCAATCTGAGACTCACTGAGTGAAAATCAGCTTTTTGTACCAAAGATCTTGCACCTTTATACTTAGATTTCACAGCACTGCACAGTTCAGCTTTAACCTGTGATTGCCAGTCCCAAGCACTACCATAAGATGCACACAAGAACAGTAAGACTTCATTCACGTGTTGCTGACATACGGCCATACAGGACAAAATTTAAGAGAGAACAGGCAGCCCAACCAGCCTGACTGTAGCTTCTCCCCACTCCTTTCCCTCTGAACAGCAGCTTCAGCCCTGGGAATGGCAAAGGAGAAAGATGCTCTTCAAACAGCAGCTCCAGAGCTGCATATGAGACCATCTTTGGTTCAGATCCAAAAACCAAAGGAAAACAAACTACTGAAACCAATGCACTGACAAAGCACAGAAGGCAAAAGCACCAAGAGCCGTCTGGTTTTCCTTGCTGGAGCTAAAGCTGCAGGGCTGCCTCTGAACTGCCTCTGGGCTAGAAATGGTGGGAACTGATGCAGCAGAGCTGCCTGGGGCCTGTACTCTCTGCCATGACTTGGAAAAGCTATGCTTTCCTATTGTCTCACAGCCATAGGGCACCAGATCCACATGCACCTTACACCATGTCCTCTTGAGAGGGAATTATGCAGGATGTTGCTGCTCCTAAGTCTAAGGTCTTCCATATACTTTAAGTCGTTTTGCAAAACCTGGAAGAAAGAGGTTTAGCCAAGAGACTCTACCTACTTCTTGTGACTTAGTCCTCTTTCTTCTGACACAATACAGATAATCTCTCATTACCAAGGACCAAGTAAAATCCTGACCTTCCCAATGAGGTGAAAAACAGGAGACTGGAAAAATAATTTAACAAAGTTTTCTGAAACTTTAGAATTTTGTTCTAAAACACAGAACAATTCACAGACTTTTTTAAAGCTGGAAATAATGTATGTTGTGGTTACAGCTCACCGTGGTTGCTTCTGAGTCTGGGTTTTCCTTGATTTTCTAAAGGAGGAAAGCCAAGCAAAAGGTGATCTGAACCCCAGAAAGGAAGCTGAAGTGTTCTTTTGTGCTTGAGGATTTGTGCGGGATGACATTTTTATTTCTTTATGATCTAAAAATGTAATAAAAAGTAGATTTGTTTCAGGTTCTTAATAAATACAGTATTAAAATATACATAAATGTTATGTCCTCATAAAAAAATTTCTTTTGCTTACCTTTTATGTCAGGAAAATCCAGTTTTGACATTTTTGGACAGACTATTTGACATACTGGTTTATAATGACTAACTAGAAGACAGAGAAAGATAAACAGGTTCAAAGTTTCAAAAGGTATTGGTTTTGGGTGATGCACGTGAGATACATGAGGCTGATTTTCATAAAGTAATCAGCACTCAATCAATTGAAAATCATACCTCTTTTAAAATACAGGCAAATCAAACATTTGAAAATTGAGGCACCCACAATCATTACTCGCTTTCTTTTTACTTTTGTAAGAAATATAAATGTGACAACCCAGAATATACAATGACCTAACTGACTGTAATGTAACTACATAACACTAACTCAGACTAACGTGTCCTCTGTGTCATAGAATTCCTTACAATGAGATTCCTGCGGGCACTGGAGTACCTTTTTTTTTCTGCTACAAACTGCATATCACATCTGTATTTTCAATGCAAGATATCGTGAAGGATTTCTTTGTGAAGGTTATGACTTGTTTTCTTGAAATAAAACATAAACTCAGTCTGCCTGTAAAAGCAGCTGGCATTTGGTGGGAAGATGAGAATGAGTATCACTTGTAGACAAGGAAAAGAAACTGCAGGATCTGCACCACACCACAGTGAACTGGAGGATATAAGGAAACACAATGTCACTCAGGAATAAGGCATTACATTTTTTTTTCCATTTAAAGCAACACATGGCTGAAACAATACAACAGCCTGAAAGTGGCTTATCCAATGACTGTAGGAGAAAGCAAACCCAGGAATTAGAGCAAAGTGTCATTTATAACAATAGCAAGGGGCAGCATTTTGGACACTGTCCAAAATAAAGTGAATAATTTACGCCATGTGGTTTAAATCCTGTGTGTAATACATGGCTTTCCCTTAGTTACAATCTCTGTGTACTTCAAATGCCACATTCTTTACCCCTTTCAGAGCCTAATCTCTTGGTGGTACTGACTTGACAATGCAGGTGACATCAAGAGAGTCCTAATAGCACTCTGCCATAGACAGGATGGTCTAGGGATGTAGACACAGCAAGGCTTGCAGGTAGAAGTAGTACCTTTTATTTAGCCAACTTATACAGTTAGAAATATCAGACAAGCCTCTGAGGCGCACAAGCCCTTCTTCAGATCTGAAATAGAAAGAGGTGCTTTCAAAGTTAAATACCAGAGAACAATTACACAGAGTTTAGTCAATTAGACCATCTCTGAAAGAGAAAAGTAGTAGGTAGCTGAGGACTGGAGGGGATGTTGTGGAAAAAATGGTCAGGAGAAACTGAGATCTGTTCTGTGCAGATCTGGTCTGAAGTATCAGGAAAATGTTTAAGGTTTCACTTTTCTTTTGAAATATGTGACTCTGCTCCCATTTGCTATGAAGCACAAATAGGAAGAGCTCAATGAAAAACATGCAGAAGTGTGAATGAAATAAAAGCCTATATTATGCATGAGAACTATCTGGATAGGAGATAAAAGACAGTACAGAATACCATGCTTTTTATAGAGACACCATGTTTCTTGTGCATGTTCATTTTGGATGGGCATCAGAACCTGTGAAATAAGATCTCAAGAAATTGCGTCCTGGTCAGGCCAACTTTTCAGGCTTTGGCACTCACCCTGATAATAAGCACTGACATGCCTTCAGCCCAGTGTTACCAGAAAAAGTTTTCCACTGGTATATTCAAACCTTTCTCACCTAAACTCATCTACTTATTCAAAATGTCATTTAGGTGCTTTTAGTTTTTTGAGAAAACTAGGCAAAACCAGATTTTTTTTGTGCTGGATTTGGCTGGTGTAGTTAATTTTTTCCATAGTCACTTGCATGGGCTATGTTCTGCATTTATGCTGGAAACAGTGTTGGTAACACAGTTTTAGTCACTGCTGAGCAGCACTTACACAGAGTTAAGGACTTTCCTGCCTCTCACCCCACATTACAAGCAAGTAGGCTCAGTGTGCACAAGGAGCTGGGAGGGGACACAGCTGGGACAGCTGACCCCAGCTGACCCAAGGGACATTCCAGACCATACAGCACTGTGCTCAGCATATAAAGCTGAGGGGAAAAGAGGGGAGGATGTTCAGAGTTTGTTTGTGTTTGTCTTCCCAAGCAACCATTGTGTGTGATGGAGCCCAGCTTTCCTGGGGACAGCTGAACATCTGCCTGCCCACAGGAAGTGGAAACTTAATTCTTTGGTTTGCTTCCTCATGTGCAAGGCTTATCCTTTACCTATTAAACTGTCTTTATCTCAACTCATGAGTTCTTTCACTTTTAGCCTCCTGCCCATCCTAATGGGGGTCAAGTGAATGAGCCACTGGGTGCTTAGTTGATGGCTGGGGTTAAACCACAAGAGTCTTTTAGGATGCCCAGTGTAGGGCTCGAAGAGTTTGAGATAATGACAGAGGTCAGTGGAATGCGTTAGACTGAATTTATCACTGTTCTTGCTGTTCAGCTGTTAATTGAAAGGCTCTTGTGCTTGCCATGGGACTTGCTTGCCAGGCTGTAAATTAGAACCTAGTGCTCCTTGGTGGAATTGTTATGTGCCATGGTTATGGTGTACCTCTGAAGGGATTGTGGCCAAGAATAAGTCCATAGAAGGCACACCTCGAAGCATCTGTGGCTGTGCATGTGGTCCTGCTGGAGAACCTCAAAGTGTGTGGCCATGATGGATAAGACCATGACAGAGCAAGTACTCCCCTGCAGGGACTGCAGCCATGGGTAAAGCCATGTTGGAATAGGTGCATTTCTGAAGGCATTGTGGCCCATGGAGGAGGCCATGCTAGAAAAGGTGCACCTCAGATGAACCAGGGCTGTGGATAAGTCCACGCTGCAGCAAGTATATCCCTGGAGAGACTGTGGCTCTACTTGGAGAGCCACTATATGGGTTAGTCTAAGCTGGAGCAGAGGCAAGGTGAAGGCAGTGGGGTGGTTAATGGGGATATACTGGATAGTGTGGGACCTGAGTGTGATGTAAATGGTATGGAATAAGGAGTAAAGAATATGCTGGCTTTGGCTGTGATAATTATTTCCATGGTAGCTAATATGGGGCGATGTTCTGGATTTGTGCTGAGAACAGTATTGATAATTTAAGGATGTTTTCCTTACTGCTAAGCAGGGCTTACACAGATTCAAGGTTTTTCTGCTTCTCACCCCACCCCATCAGCAAGTGGATTGGGAGTGTGCAAGGAGGTGGGAGGATACACAGCTGGGAGAGCTGGCCCCAGATGATGTGATGGATATCCCATACCATATGGCATCATACTCAGCATATAAAATCTAGGGGAAGAAGAGGAAAGGGGGGGCACAGTGATGGCATTTGTCTCCTCAAGTCACCATTACATGTAATAGAGCCCTGAAGATGGCTGAACACCTGCCTGACTGTGGGGAGTGGTGAATGAATGCCTTGCTTTGCTTTGCTTGTGTGCATGGCTTTTGCTTTATCTGTTACTGTCTTTACCTCAATTCACTTTTAGCCCTCCAATTCTCACCCCCTCTCATGGTGGGGGAGTGAGTGAGCGGCTGTGTAGTGCTTTGCTGCCAGCTGGGATTAAACCTTTTTGTACAATGCAGGCATCACTGCTTTGATTGGGAAACTACCACTGTATTTACTATAATTATAGCAATTTCATTTTGATTAATAAAGAAATTTTTTACAGTGAGAACAATTAACCACTGAAACAGCCTCCTCAGGGACATGGTAGAGTCAGCATCACTAGAGGTTTACAAGATGTGACTGCAAACAGTGCTAAATAATCTCATCCGTGTTCCCTTCTCAATGAAAAACTGGATCTGAAGATCTTCTGATGTCCTTCCAACCTGGGCCATTCTATGGTTCTAATTATGGCATAACAATATCAGGGATCTTCTGTTGTGAATCCCAGCTCTACTTTTAACAGTCTGATTAAAGAAACATACCCATTTTGAAAATATATCTTTGGTAAAACTATGATACAAGAAGAAGCTCAGTGCAACTTCAGAAACTCCTTTACTATTACATTCTGACATGCCATAGGACATTGGCTTGGTGACCATTATTATACAGATAAGGAAATGGCCAAATGCAACTCACTGGTGTTTTTGCTCTTCCTTAGTTGATGCTCTAATGATGGTTTTAACATTCCATTGACATCAATGTAATTCTGAAATTTTCTTCTTTTTATTTCTTCAAACCATTCTCCAGTCACTCCCTGCAGCCCTTTTTCAGACTTCTTTCTCTTCAGAAGTTTGCTAAAAAGGAAAAAAAATTAAGCCATTTTAGATATTACAGGCCCATCATTAGGAACTCTCCCTATTGTTCATTAAAGTATTTACAGTATAACTCTACATATAATGACTTTTACAAAGTCAGTGAGGCATGATACATTCACAGCAATCACATCAAAGTTTTAGTGACAGCAACATTCTACAGTTTAACAAATGAGATTATGGGACCAGGTTAAGTGGATGACTCATATAGTTGCATTATTCTCTTCCTTGAGGAAGTACATCTTTTTTCCTTGCAATCCATATGCATTCTAAAACTAATTGAAAGTAAGATTAAGTTCATTCAATAAAAAAATTAGAATAAATAACACTCTAAATAATGCAATTTTTGAGATATTTATTCACTTATTTAAGTAGAAGCAATAACAAGATTATTTTTATTTTCTAGGGATAGATCACTGACGCCCTGACGTGAGGTGTCCACTACACATTTGCCATGCAAAGGAGAACAGTAAATTGTGAATTCAGCTAATAGATATTCATGCAACATGTTCAACAAGTTTATCACATTTTCCTCTTTCCCTGATGCATAGTGATTCTGCCTGTGTTCAATATGGATGGAGGCAACTAATAATGAATATGAATGTTCTGCCACACTGAGGTGCAGCCTAAGAAAGCTGCACTATGCTGTAGCCTATGTGGCTGCAACTGAAGAAGATATTCAGTAGCAAGTTCAGGGTTTAGACCAAGAGGTCACAGGAATGAATTGTTTAGCTGGACAGAAAAGAACAAGGTACAGTTGCAAAGGAGTTGGAATAGTGCAAGGGACATGCAAAGTTACTTGTTTTCAAATTACATTACACTAGTGTCGAAAGTATAGATGCAAATACATCAAATCCACACCCAGACTGATTCTGATGGCAACAAAACAAGATTTCGTGCACAGCCTGGAGATGTAATACCAATGTTTGAGCAAGGCTTTCATGCAAATCTGCCTCCTTAATCAATGGTAAAAATCTGTGTCTAGGAATACAGATGCTCTCAGAGAACCTAAGTTGCTTCAGTTATCAATTTAAATAAAAACTCATCTGAGACAGTACTACTTCACAGAACAAACTTAAATATCTGGTCTGGAAATGGATATATTTTGATCTGGAATTTATAGAGTTCATTGTCCATACTAGCCCTTACCATGCATCTGGTGGCATCTGATGGACAGGAAGGCTGGAGGGAGAGACATTTCTGGGAAATGAGTATTTCCCTTGAAGAAGATTACACAGCCACATGCACGAGTACTAGCCATTCCAAATAAACTTATTACAAAGGCAAAAATGTTAATCATCGCAGATATTACCGCACCATGGGAGTGACTAAACATCGTAAATGCACTGTACAGCCTGGAACGCAGCCTAGCACTGATATGAAACAGGAGAGGATGAACAATGTGCTCTCAAAAGCCAACTCCATGACCTCACTCCTGTGGCCTTACCAAAGTGGATCCAAGATACTGGGAGGAGCGAAAGCACAGAGAGGAAGGCATGAGCTGCTCGGGGAGTGGCTGCAGCCACAGCGACTGCCCGGGAAACAACCCCTGGGCAGTTGTGCTGAAGCCCCGAAAGCGGAGAGCATCTGTTCCGATGCATCCCCGCGGGCTTTTGGAGCCCAGGCGGGCCGAAAGAGGCGCTGGGATCGCCGCTCCCGGGGCAGCCGCGGCCCCGGCGTCCCCCGGCGGCCGCAGCCGGCACCGCCGCCGAGCGCCCGCTCCCGGCGGGTCCCGGGGCAGCGCCCGCGGCCGGGAAGCGACGGGACGGACAGAGAGAAACTGCCACTTGCTGCACATTTACGCATTCCAGAGCAAAGGGAAATATTAAACACCCCCAATCACCCTAACATCGACCATACCAGGCACTGCACGAACATGCCTTGCACTGAGAAACGGAGTTAAAGTCTTGCACAAACACTGACTTCAATGCTTAAACATTGTAAAGTCTTTACTGGTACATGCTTGGCATTATATGTAGTCGTTATCTGTGAATATGATGCTTTTGAATTGTGCTGTCATGCCCAACTCATCAAATAAATCCTTTAAACTGCTTGTGCATATTTATATTTATACACACACAAAGGTGCATATATGGAGCCCTCTATATATGTATGTATATATATAGTATATGTATATATATGTAGTTATTTGAGTAACGAATAATAGTTAACGAGTATGATACACGATATGTAGTTGCAATATTGCATGACTATTAAGTATTTCTCCTTCGCGATGACTCCCAGCCAAACCACATCATTTCCCTACATACCTGTTCTGTCAAGTTTACGTGCCCCCTCACGATACTAATGAAGGACAGTTGTGAGCCAGAAGGAAAGCCCATCTCAAGAAACAATTACAGCAGGAGATGGTATCTGCACTCAGTATTGCAATGAACCTGCCTCTGAGGCAGCACTATTGTTACTCGGATTACACATTATTTATTGAGACACTGCACCTTAGGAGTGTCAAAACATCTATTGCCCTCTAAACCAAATGCACTAATCCTGCTTCCATCTATCCTTACTCCTCATTTGCCTACAGCTACTTTGTACACTTGGAACCACTACCTTTTGAGAGGAGACAACATCATTGTGACTAGGAAAAGTATCTATAAACTATTGTGGGATTGAAGGCAAATCCATTCCCAGGATTACTTACAGGAGACTGCTCCACAAACCAGTGCAGGCAGCAATCCTAAATGACCTCACAGGCTCATTATCTTTCCCCATCTATTATTCTACACAACATCTAAACTAATGAATCACTCAGGAGCAACTTCTTCACACTGTTTTAAAAAACATCTCTTCCTTATTGGCACAAGGATTTCTTACAGACATCTCCAGGGAAAAGTTAACCTAAATGTCTGCATGTGCTTGACTTTCATGTGGGATCATAAATACTGTCAATAGATGTGTAGCCTCCCCTGCCACTTCCTGTTAGGATAATAAGGAGCTTTAATTGCTACTCTAAGAGGAAAGGTATTTTCCTTACCATCCTCACTCTGAATATAAAGAGCAACACATGTTCAAGGTAGTAGAAACTGGGTTGCCAAATAGGACATCTGGGGACAACACTGTTGTTTGCAGCAGACAGAGGATTCAACCCCATTTTTGCTAAAGCAGAAATTATTATTCCTATTGAATTTAGCAGAGTAGGATTTGGCCCTAAAGGACTCTTACCACACACCTCATAAGAGAACAAATAAACAGCAACTACAAAGAATGAGGAATTGCACCAGTTGAATAAGTAGATCAAATTTGCTCATTGGATCAAACTCTCAGTGTCTGAAAAGACAAGACTGAAAGGATTGCAGATAAAAATAGTGTTGAAAGCATTAGATAAAAAATACAGCAGGGCAGATAACTTGCAGTAACCTAAATCAAGCTTTTCTCTTTACTCCGTTCATATTTCTTGCTTTGTCAGGAAGAAAAGGCTAGAGATGTTAGAAAACAATGCCTGAAGAACCTGTTCTTTCCTAGTTTTTTTTTTTTACTTCAACTTCAACTTGACAACAACCTTCACACCACTTTATACATTATGCTGCACTGCTGAACAGTACAACTTCATCATTTCTATCACCAGCTATTTTTCTAGAAAACTCTGGCTATTGTCACAGCCACAAGTAGCTCAAATATGCTGTCCTGGGGTGACTTTCTGATGCTGAATTGTATTCCCATTCGTCTGTTTAGCCCAGAAATAAGTTCTGCACCTTTAAAACTAGATCTGAGAGTGAAGGGGGGAGAGAAGGAAAAGCAGTGGAATTTTTTTTCGTGGCTGTATTCAAAACAGACATAAGCAGTGCTCTCAGAGTTCTTCACTCTCCAGACAGACGGGGAGTTTTCCCTTGCTCTTTTCGCTGGTTTTTCTCTCGTTAACTGAGGCCAGAAGGGTTTTTTTGGAACTGTTCAGCCATTGTTTGGTCCGGGAACACCAGAACTATTGCCTGGGGACCCCTCAGTCTGCACTGAGGCTGAGACACCAGACCCGAGTCCCGGAGAGACTGAGAGAAAGGCAAGCACACACCCACAAAAAAGGACTACAAAAGGACTCTCTCTGAATTTGCCATCTCTTCAGATCAATGAGAGGTTCCATTGTTCAATAGTTTTCATTTTCTCATGTTTATGAATACTTTGCTTGCTAAATAAAGAGTTGTTTCCACTTTTCTCGAAGGAGGTTTATCACTCGAACAGGTGGGGGGAAGGGCCGCTGAATTTTGCCCTTTAGGGAACATCTCTTCGGAATTCCCCTTCCAAATTTGTCCCAAACCAGGACAAACGCATATGAAAGTATATTTTATTTATCTTTCTATTTTAATTTTATGAAAATAATTTAAAGATATATTTCCACGTTGTCATCTTATTTAGAAAAAAAAAAGGGAAAAGGAGTATTACTGACAAAGGCAAAAGCTACCACAGCTGAAGCAATTTGAAGAAAAATTATTATCTGTCATTTCCCAGAAACATATAATAGCATTAACAACAATATTCTGGTTTCCAAGGTGCCAGATTAACCTGTGGCAGGTTAATCCTACCAGGAAGAAAAACAATGAGTCAACAGACTCTTTCCTAGCACGTCAGACACACAACAGGTCTGTTTTCTAAGGCAGTCTTTATTCTTAGTAGCTACTATACTTTTACTCACGTTAAAGCATGTTTTGTTTATTTTTCTTTCTTACTGTTGTCTGTTTGGCTAATAAAAATGAACCAAGTTAGCCTCATTATTACATGTAATAAAGACATTATGCACAAGTAGATGAATCACAGAGGAAAAAAGACTCCCAGGTTTTGGTTGTACATACTACAAGACAATGTAAAAAGATCTAACTGAAAATTCACTCATTTTTAAATTTGATATTTGTAAAATTAAGCATTTCTGCAGTAATTCTCTGAAAAGCCAAGGTCTTCTCTATTTTGATGAACAAAATGTGTTGCCAATAATGCTTGAATCTAACCTGCTATGTCGTTGCCAATCAAATGCTCAAATTTAATCTTCTCTTCCTCTGAAATAATAGTTTTCTATCTAAATGTTCATCCTTTTCATCCATCATTTTTGTTACTATGTATTCATTTTACAATGCCTATTAACCCACTAAGTTGCCCCCAGATATACTTATCTGAGTATGTGACAAACAGAACTAAAGATGTGCATGGGCAAAAACGATGTGGCACAACAATGCAGAACAAAGAGTGTGTGGGTTCAGTGTCTGTGACTGACCAGGACCCAAACACCAATAAATGCAATGGAAGGACTTTCCCTCCATTTCCCTCCTAGCAGGCCTGACCTGGTGCCTATCACGAGAGTTAAAGTCCCCTAGTGGTGACACCTCTGAATGGAAAGGAGCAACTGGAAGTGCCAAGAAATATCCTCCAGAAGGCCAGGGGTGCCCAGCACTGAACTGTATGGCATATGTCTTCAATTCCACTTTAATGGTCGCATGACGTTGCCAGCTCATACTTATCCCTAAATATTTAGATTCCAGTAATGCGCAAAACTGAGAGACAGAAGGCAGAAGAAAGTGAAAAGTGAATTAATCTTCCCTAGTTTTTCCTCCCAGACTGAACATTTAATAGGCAGAAACACAAAGATTCCACTTCAGCACATGAATTTGATATGCAGCCTGAAGTATCTTTCAAACAGCAAGTAGGGCTACATAAACAGATACTTGAAAACAGAAATATGATTTTGTCCTTAGAACATTTTCCTGAGAATAGGTATCAGATTCACACATCAAGGCCTGCTGAGTGTGTCAGGGATACAGTCAGGGAATATGTGAGTTAAAGGCAGAACAACTTTTCTGACCTTATTAAAGTTCTACCTTGTCTGTTCATGGGATAAACCCTTCCATTTCCACCTCTCATCTTCTTAATTAAAAAGTAGAATAAATCACAAAACCTGACATTATTACACCATCTCTATTCAACCAATTTATTCTTTTAAATTAAAGCTGATCACCTGCTTTGAGACAGCCTAATCCAGTGGCATTGTGTGCATTCATTACACACAATCCACAAAGACAGTGAGACTATGAGCATACATGAAACACTGGACTCCCAATGGACATCAAATACTTTATAAGTCACAATGACTTTTGTGTCTACAATTCTTTAACTTCAGCACCCTCTGTACAGAGACCAAAAGTTACCTCTGTTTTCTACAAAACATTATCTTCTCATATTAAACTACGTGAAATTAATATACTGACTTACGCCAGCTGCTGTTTTCCTTCATCAAGTCCAACACTCCTTTCCCCTTGAAGGTTTTGTCGGCTTTCCTGTGCAAGAGCACAGAACTACACTTTCCTTTGAAATGGAAAACTAGGAAATGTTGTAAGGGCAAGAACAAAGGTTAATTCTCATGCTGACTAACTCCTCTCTGTTCTGGCAGCTCAGGAATCAGAAACTTTCAGTTAAAGCTCTGAAACAAGAAGCTCAATGACTGCCTTCAAAAACTTAAGTTTTCAAAACAGAGCATTGAAAACTGAGATCACGGGAGCCGAGGGTGATTAATCATGTATCTCAAGGTCTAACAATGCCTCAAAACATTACTTTTAAAATGAAACTATTTCTTTAGCAGCTACCCCGGGTTTACAGTGAAAACATTTCAGTCCTGCTGAAGTGAACAAACAGAAAAGTCTGTAAGAGCAGATCTTTTAGCAGTTATACATACTTAGAAAATAAAAGCTTTTAGTCCTTTTGGCATCTGGTCACTAAGAGCAAATGAGGTGGAATACCACTAGGAATGTCACAGCTGTTGGTGACTCTCCAGCCTGGGCTGACTCTCTGCCGTTCCCTTCACAATGCATCCAAAACAGGGGAAACTCTATGCTGCAAATGTTTTACTGATTAGTTACAATGTCTCTGTAGGCTACAAATGACAGCCCAGAAAAAAGGGTGTTACTTTACTACGTTATTAATACTTGCATATGGTAATAACAAAATAAACCCATGATGCAATGGAAAGAAAAGCCACCTATCATATTTAAAGTGTGGCACATACCTTCTGAATGCTAGTAATTAATGTCTCTAATGAAATTGCTTCATTAATAGGAATTTCTATTAATATTAATAATATATATGCTAATAGAGGCAATGAAAATAATTTTCTATGTAAAGATTCTGATCTATTTGCAGTCATAGATGTAGTCTCAGTCCAAAAACACTGCATGCCAGGAAAAAGTTTTGAGCTCCTCAATTTCTGTCCTGGAAATCTTACATGGAAATGTAAGATGTATACAATGCATACCACACGATGGGTTGAAAGGCTGAGGATCAGGTCTCTCAATAAATCTGAAGCTAATGATTAACAGCAGACATATTTACTCTGCCAGGGTAGAGCTGCTAGTTGATTATAATCAACTTTTATAAATACTGATAGCATGCAAAGAGACAGTTGTCGGTTGCAAGTAATTTACGGCTCAGTCATGTATTGTAAAGTTAACTGCCTTACAAACATATACAATGTAGACTCTATTCCTCATGTTTTTGTTTGACTTTCTTTATGCAAAACCTTTCCTAAAAAACAATATAAGAAAAAAGCCCCAAAAAACAAGAAACAAAACACAGGTCAGGTGAGAACTCTGAAAGAGGGTAATTGGTTTCAAATTAAGAGCAAATCCTCACCTCTACAAGCAGGGTTGTGTACGATGGCCCATGGGTCTGGACAGCATTCTGAAATTGAGAGGCTCTAATTAGGCTTAGACATTTGCTTGTACAGAGCTAAGCCTGAAACTCAGGGATCTCAAAATACACCTTTGCAATCTCAGATAATTGTGCAGAGTCTCACATCGAGCAGAGTTTACAGTTCTGGACAACAGAAGTAAGACATGTCAGTGTACCTGCACACAGTTTATGTGTTACTGTAACACTACAAAAGCCTCATTTACATTGCTTTAAATTAAGGAAAGAGGTCATAAGAATTAATGAAAGCTTTAAAAGTTGACACAGTGGGTGTTTTTCATCTGTAAATTAAATGCTTATATACATGTATGTAATATATACTTACACAGAGATCCTCTGTTATAGTACCTTAGACTCTCATAATTTATCACAACTCTTCCACTAGAAATTGAAATATTATTGTATAATAATACTTTAAAATATTATATTCACATGTGTATAATTTCATATATATTAAAGAACACACAAATATATCAATACATATTTAAGAACACAAAATCTATAATGGAGAAAGAGACTGCAGAGGACTCCACACACACTTCTTCTGACTGCAGCTTTCTGCACTCAGACCCCTACTGATCTAAAAATCCAAAGACATGGCAAGCAGAAGTGTTACAGTTCCTTGATCATTCCAACAACAAAGTAAATTCTATGTAATTTATGTGCTATAAAGTGTAAACATACTGTACTTCTCATCATTTACTCTTAGCTTTTGTGGTTTTGATGTGTTTGTTCATGGTTAATATGGTACCAGTATATGGATTTATTTAGTTCTGAGAGAAAGAAGATAGTTTCAGTTAAGAATTTAAAATGCAGACATTTAAATATACTTTATTATAGTTAACAGTATAAACATAATAATTTAGCTGCAAAGAAGGATTAGAAATACATCTCATGTGAACTTTTAGATGCATGTCCTCAGAACAAATCCCATCTTTCCCTATCTGCTTTAATTAATTTTAATTAAAAAAAAAAATTCTTGCATTAACTACTTAAAGTAGTGAATTTTTTCAGACTGTAAGCTCCAAGGAAATAAGTAATTTTTCAATTTAAAACAAGTACAGGAAAGACCAAACTGAGGTCAGGCCTTAGTTTATATAGTCCTGTGTTAAATTTCTGGAACAGAAAAGAAAATGGGGTCTCTGTGCCCAAAATTCAAAACTCCAGTGGGCCAAACTCCACTTGATTTGAAAACTAGATTCAGAGAGAAAAAAGATTTTAAAGGATAATTAAATTCAGTATACACAAACCACTGACAAACCCCAAATTTAAAAGGAGATGGACGCACACAGCAATTTTCCAATGCCATCAAAACGGTATGTGACAGAATCCAGTGAACATCAACTGGAGTCCTGACACACAGCTTTGACCCCAAGTAACTTTGATCCCAGCTGTTAGCCAGGCTGAGCGCCACATCTGTGGGAGGTGCAAGTGCTACATGTCTGCATGGATGTGGGATTTTGAAGTGCATCAGGGACCAAATCCAGCCAAACTCCAGCACCCTGGGCTTCACTTCAGAAAGCAGGCGCTGCAGTCTTGACAGGCCTACGTGACACATGTAACCTGAGCACATGTAACCACTGGAGCACAGCTGTGTCCGTACACTCAAGGAGATAGCCAGCCACTCTGAACATGAACCAGATAGGTTTCTGAGAAACACCTTTTTGAATTACTGGCATAACCAATTTATTATTTCTGAAATACATACAAGCACTTGAAGGTGTTGGGACACAGTGCGTAGAAGCTGTCAGCATGAGAAAATAATTCTCTTCTTCTCATACAGGCACCTCAGTGACTCTCTGCTTGCTTAGTACGGAAAGTAGGCTTCTACATAATGGCAATTTCCAATTCCAACTAATGTCAATAATTAATTTAACTTCTGCACTTGAATTGTGGAGGAGACAATATAGAGACATTACTATTGGAAAGGTGAAACATGGGAAGTGTGCAGACTTCTTACAAGGTAGACAAGACTGTAATTGGGTCACAAGTCCATGGAAAACCTAAAAAAAATGGACTGTTCTGCATTAGCTATTCCAGAATAACTCCTCGTATTGACTGTCTATTCAATAGTTAGTGCTTGCTTGCTCTGCTGTGTTTGACCCATTTAGTCTCGAAGCCTGATCAATTTATCTATATAGACAGAGTTCAATAAATTCTACTTTTACCATTAAGCTTGGACTTGGAAAATGTCTGCCTATGACTTAACAGTAAGTCTTTGCTTAAATCTCTATTTTGAATTTCGAAATCAAAAATCTCATCAATTTTGAAATTGATCTTACCATCATCATTTTACTTTTGGCAGCCCTAGTGACATCAGAAAATGAGCTCAATAATTACAATAATAATCTTTGTGATTTTCACTTTTACACTGTTTGGTCACTTGAAAATGCAAACATTAGTCTCAGTAGTGTGAAAGACCTGACACAAGGGCTGTGTTTGAACGAGCACAGGTGAAAGTGCCCTGAGAATGTCCTCCCCACTCCTATGGGTTTGGCTGCCTGGGCCCTGGGCCGGCTTGGGCAAAGCAGAGCAGAGCTTAAAGAAAGGTGTTGTGAAGACAGCACCCACAGGCCTCAGCAAGGGCAAGCCTCCTTCCCTGGGAGCTGCATTCCAGTGCAGGCTGTCCCACTGGGCACTGTGACACCAGTCACAGCCCCACGTGCATCCCCAGCTCTGTCTGTGCACAGCCTTTGCCTTGACCCCTAGGCTGAAACACAACTTGGCCTCAAGCCCGGCCACCTCACCCCTGGCCTGCCTGGCCATCACAGGGCCATGGCCGAACAGATCACTGTCACCAGGGCACTGTCACCCTGACATGACTGCTCACCTTGACCATAGCCCTGTACAATCATTCCAGCCCTGCCCCATGACCTGTGACTGTGATGGAGCCGGCCTGACCCCAACCCTGAGTGGGACTCAGCCCCACAGTCTGACCCCAACCCTGAGCGGGACTGAGCCCCACAGCCTGACCCCAACCCTGAGTGGGACTCGGCCCCACAGCCTGACCCCAACCCTGAGTGGGACTGAGCCCCACAGCCTGACCCCAACCCTGAGCGGGACTCGGCCCCACAGTCTGACCCCAACCCTGAG